>CAXITT010000041.1:2152051-2178735 GCA_964033795.1 Lymnaea stagnalis
GTTTTTTCTGTTGTTTTGTTCGCTGACGAAGGCTTTCTGCCGACACGTTCGCTGTTTTGTTGCGTGTATTTTTTCAGGTTCAACCCTACTCTGTTTTACTCATTTTATTTTGTGTGCAGCAGCAAGGGAATCTAACAAACTCCAAATGCCTCGAATTTCTCTAACCCTGCCTATGCCACTGAGATAAAAGTTTTGCTACAGAAAATACAAAGGATACATCATTAATACAGAACTGATTTAATTTCCACCAGGAAATATAGCTAAGATCTCCGGGGGGGGGGGCGGACGATTTGACAATGACGTTCCAGACTACAGATTATCAAATTATTCTTTTTTACCCAAAAATTAAATCTGAGTCTATTTTTGACACCAGTTTCTTTGTATGATACTAAGTCGGATATAGGCATTTGGTGTTCTGGGTACAGTCAACACAGGAACACAAAGCTATCTATTCATTGACCATAGCTAGTGATTGCAGTAAGCACGGGTTGGGGCAGACCTAAAATATGATTTACGGATAGCGACCTGGAACAGGAATGTACTTAGTCTATACAGAGCGGGAGCATTGGGCCGCCTCAGTAACGAATTGTTAAGATATAGAATCGTGGTTGTGGCACTGCAGGAGATCAGATGGAAAGACTCGGATATCCGTTAAGGAGTATAGTATACAATATTCTAAAGTGGAAAAAACACAAACACCTTAGGAACAGGGTTTGCAGGGTATTTTAACAGATACCTGAATTTACTTTGCAACATCTACACTTAATTGGAGAGCAACGGAAGGGATGCTAGTTTTTAAAAATAATTGGGTGTCGCTTAACCTCAGAGCAATCGTGTGGGCCCCGCAACCCCTTTGACTGCAGTTGGCCTCGAATATTTAGGAGCTTAAAGTTGTGATGTGCACACTTTTTTAATTATCAATTGTGAATGCAAGGTGGGGAGGGAAAAAAAAAAGTGCCAAGAGGCCTCCATAGGACAAGTGACAACTCTGCTTGACCTGCTTGTGTTTTACAAATATTTTTTTTTATCACTAAATAGTATCGTAGCTTTTATTTTTTATTTATTAGAATATTTCGGGCTTAACTACTTAATAAATAAAGTAATTTTAAAAATCCTTCCAAAATAAAATTTTCACTCACAAAATGCATCGTTAATTTCATAACATAAACGATCGCAAACGAAAACAACAATAACCACTTAGGCGTGCTTGTAATAATTACCTTTTCTAAATATTTCCAGGTTTTATCAGTCAAAAAGAAAAAACAAAACTTAATCAGAAAGATCTATATATTTTTATGAGTTTTCAAAATGGCCGCTGTTATAAATCGTTATGAAAGGCATAATTATGTGAAGAAGACATGAGATGTTTACAAAAAATTGTATAATGTGTAATTTAACTGAGGGAAATCCTATACAAATTAAGTATACATTTCTCAATATTCAGTTGATTGAAATGTTTATTTGGAATTTCAAAGTAATATAAGTTTCTTCAGATAAATTACAAATGGCCTCTTCGATATACTTTTAACACACAGTTATTACCAAATCCACATAATTTATATTTAAATTGACGATTTAGGAAGAAATGTTTTGGCATAATAGTGGAAATGCTAGTTTAAATAAAAAGAATAATAATTTTTATTTTTAGCTTTCTAAGCGGTCGTCCATTAATTGTGCCAACATAATAGAGGGGGGGGGGGGGAAGGGGGTTGTGGAAATATTTGACGCTTGTTGACAAAGGGGGGGGGGGATTAGATTAGTTGACGTCAACAATCATGTTTTCTCTATTAAAATTTTAATCTTAAAAATTGTCTGTTTATTGAATTATTTTAACAAATTTAATGAATGTAAATAGTAATAACATTTTTACGCTTCTAATTCTAACAATATAAGATTTATTCAATGTGTGTCTGTCTATGCACTGCTGATGGCTGGTCAGAATGTTAGCACACTTTGTTAGTGCAAGAGAAGTCAAAAGTCGGCTTCTATTCTTTTGTAGATTCTGTTTGTCGCAAATGACTAGGGCGATATGTTTGCAATCATGTTGCGGGTATGGAACAAGGACATGATTCAAGTGTCATGTGCAGTCAAGATGAATGCATTGATATATGGGAATACGATATTTTGAGAATCAGGTGGAAAGTAAAGTGAGTAACAATAATAACACCCCTGCTTGAACGGATTTGTAAAATCTGTAACATCTATTTTCCATCACAAGTCATGTTGAAATAGCATGATGACCAGCACCGAGAATGCCCTCTTGAGCATTAGAAATTAACACCTGATGCTCAACAAAAAAGGGTTCCACTAATGCAAGTAGCTTCCAGATGACTGCTGTAAGGCAATTACTGCTCACACTGAAAATGCTTTTATTGTAAGTGCTGAATGTTTAGATGAGGATGATGTTGACTTGTCTGATATATCAATCAGTTCGGCAATACGAACATGATAAATCAGCTACTATGACCATTGTTACGATAGAGCAACACCTGCTACTCCCTGGGAAGAAGTCAGCAGTTAGAAACTATGCTACAATTGTCAGCTATACTGACAATAATCATATTTATACTTCCACAAACAATGATATTTAGTCTTTAACAACCTTTTAATTGATTTTTCATTGTAAAATTTAAGTGTAAAAACTTTTTAACTTGTTGATTAACCAGCTAAAGATGGAATATATATATATATTTTTTACTACAATTTTGTGTCATTAAAATCGAGTAGCACAAAGTAAAATGTATTTATATATTTATTTTTATTATAATTAATTTTTTGGTGTAGGGTGGGGTATAAAAATGTTGACATAATTACTTGGGGAGTGAGGATCATTGAAAGTTTGACAGCTGTTTACAAGTGGGGGAGGGGTCAAAATGGCTTTAAAATTGTTGACGCAATTAATGGACGTCCCTAATGGATTCTTATCTAAAAGTAAAATACTTATTAAAAATTGCGTGGAAATTATTTATTAATTTGATATTATAAAGAGAAAAACATTTGGGAAGTTAATAAATCCCGGAACTCTTCGGTTTGAAAAATAAATTGTCAACGAAACGGTCGTAGATTCTTCTGTTAATATTTGCAACGTACAAGTACAAACATATTTATAAACCATTAGTTTATCATTAGGCACCAGGGTAATTGTAATACCAAGTTTAATGTATTAAAAAACTGAGATATGATGAATTAGTTCAATTAATAAGGTTTATAGGCCATTATATAAAGTATGATCGGACATAGTTTATAGGATTGCCAGGAGATGAAATAAAGTAAAGTAGATATATTTTTAAAAAATGTCGGACAACTTCCGATTCATCGCCGCGACTCTCTTTAATCTGGGAAGTGGGAGGGTGTGCTCTAGCATAATTTGCGTGTACCAATGTCCGGTATTTATCTATTAAAAAAAAACAAACAAACAGAACAGTCTACTGACAGAAAGGAGTGTTCTGACAACACTAGTCAGACTGAGTTTTAGTTTTTTATTAGTTATTTATGTTTTTAGCTCAACAATACAATAATTATTAGTCATTAGGCAATGAGTTTGTACCACCCCTCACCTTCGATACGAACTTCGTCTAAACTAGTGGATCTCAACCTTCCTAATGCTGCGACTCTTTAATACAGTTTCTCATGTTATTTTCGTTGCTACTTCTTAAATATGTGTTTTCCTATGGTCCTAGTATTCCCCTGAGTGTAAGGCAAGGGTTATTTGACCCCCAAAAGGAAAAGGGTGGCGATCCACAGATTGAGGCTGGTCTAGGCTCAAGCTAGGCTTGGGTTGTCAGTTGAAAAATGAAAACGATTTTATTTTGAAAGGAGGACTTATCAAAATAAAACTAAATTTTAAGATACAGCCTAAACATTTTTAATATTGTATTGAGTATAATTGCCTTCATGGACGCCACATTCATTAAGTCTATTCTGCTCCTTGCTTAGTGAAAGTTTGAAACTACATTTTTTAAAAAGAAATATTTTAAGGTTGATGGAGGAAATTTTAATTCACATTTTATATTAATTGAAAAGAACTGTAGTGGGGGACAAAATTAATTTTAAACCCCATTCCTCTTTTTAAAGACCCTTTACTTTACCATTATGTTCATCAATGAAATACCAGTACCATCAAACAAAGACCAGTCTGGCACCTTGGGATTCTGCCCCTACCCCTTTTTCCCCACTTAGCTATGCCTCCATACTCCATGGCAACCTTTATTTTAAGGTTTTAATTTTTATAATAAAAAAACAATAAAAGGAAATCTTTTCCTTAAATTGGTGCAATCTGAATATTAAATTAGTGTTTCACTTTTCACTCATCCTTATTGGTATCTGTTATAAACTGTCATATCTGATGCGTTTAGTTGGTATAACTATTATTGAATTATTGCAATGAATTTTATAGTTTACTGCTGGTTAGTTTCTGAAAATAGATTTTAATTTGAATGATAAAAAATACAACCTTTAAAAAAAAACCTAATAGATTGGTGTAGAGACATGCTCACACACAATCCAAAATTGTTATTTTAACTCTATTCCTCAGTTGAACAATGATTTCTGATGTGCACCTTGCACTCTTTGCAAATGGTATGGGTGTTTGTCTTTTCCTTCTGGTAGTGTTATATCATTACATAGCAGCCAATGCTGTGAAAAAAGTAGATAAAGACTTCTACTCAAACCATTTTCATAACTCATTTTGAGTAAGTACTATTTTATTTGTTAATGATAATTAATGGATTTTTAGAGATAAGGTTCATACTAACGATTTTTAAGTATGCTGATATCTATGAGGTTCTTAAGTTAAGTCAATGGATTGTGAGTGCTGGAAATCTATTACATTTATATTTGAGGTAAGAATGCCGGTATACATCATCCAAGATTCTCTCTTATTAGTAAAAGATAAAAACCCAAAATATAATTTTACAATTATTAAAAAATTGAATCTTTTACTAACCATTTAAGATAATTTTCATTATATTTTTCCTCAGGTCAAATTCATTGTGTGCAGATGAATAAAATCTTGTGTATTTCTTGTTAGCTAAAGTAAAATAAAAGTTATGTTCCTATCAGGACTTATTGCATGTACCGGTAATTTACTTCTTTTTAATTTCTAACTTTAATAATATTTCTACTACATTTAGCATCATATAACTGATTAAGAAATCATTTTGTTATTCATCTCACCCACTATTGCATTTTCATTTGGCAAAAGGCCCTTATATATAAAACAAACATTTTTTAAAGACCCCTTTGATATCAGTAATAACAGTAGTTGCTTTATCCATATATCACGAGCCGCAACTAATGCATTTGAGAAAAGGAGACTAGATAAATCAAAATTATTAAAATTTAACTTGTTGATTTTTAAAACTTAGCAGACCAAGTTTTCCAAATTGAAATGCATAGATTGGAAAATTAATAATGTAACCATAATTACAAATATAGATCATTTACTAGTATTAAATATTGGAGGAATGCAATAGTCTCATAAGATTGTTCCATTTTCACATACGGTACAATCATAAACATACAAAATGAACCTTCAGAATAATGTTGAAGGTATAAATATTAGGATACGACAGGTAATAATGTACTTGTACAGTAAATTCCTTGTAATTCAAGTAATTTAAAATGTAAAGGACTATATTTGACGTTAAAACTCAATGCACAATATATTAAAATAATTTGAAATTTTATTAATTGTTTTCAATTTATCTCTTCATAGTTTTGGGGTCTTTAAATTTAAATATACAGAACATTTCCCACAATAAAAGAATTTTCCACATTGCAGAGTACTGCACACAATTCATTTTAAGAAAAGCTTTATTTATTTACAAAATGTTTGGTTGCAAAATATTACGTCAGCATTTAACATATGAAACAATTGTTAATGATAAAAAAAAATGCACATCAAATGAATAATGAGATTATTATTTGCAAAATCTTTTACTGTTGATATAAATGTCAGTATACAATTAATTCAAACAAAGCATTAATTTATTTCAGCTAAAAATAAAAAGGGGATCAATTTAGAGTTAACTATTCAATGAAATTATGAATGTTAAATCCAATAACTTTCTAAAAAGTTAAAAAAAATTCAATAGAGATTCATATTGCTATAATTATAATTAATTTACATTGAACATAAAAAATTCATGCTTGAAAGAACACAATTTGTGATGTAACAATTTTTTTTTACATTACCATGATACCAGTACAATTGTTACTGAATATATACTATCTTACAACACAGTAAAACAAAACACATTTTTACACTTACACAAGAATTGATATTTAAAAGACATTTGATTTTACGAATAAAAAAACCCAACAAATCTAATTTTTCTGAGGCTGAGATTTACCATTATTATTGAAATTGAATTGTCATGAATTTTTATTTCAGATGTAAATGCATTCTGGTTTAAAAATTTAACCTCAGACTAAGTTGATATTAGCTGATTGACAATATTGAAGAAGAAAGCTTTGTGCCTGTGCCTCCATTCCAGAGCTGATCAATGGTTTAATCTGAAAAGAAAATTTATGGAATATTAAATACGGAGCTGAGGATTCAAATGAAAAATGAATTCCTCTTAGTTTTTTAATTAGACAATTAAAAAGATACATATAAAAAATGTCCCAAGATTTTAATAACGGCTTAAATTGATTAGCTTCCGCATTGAAAAAAAAAAAGGATTTAACATTTTCCCACTAACAGGTCTTTGTTGAAATTTAGTTGCCAATTTTTTAATTACGGTACCCGGTAATAACATATTTTTATAAGTAATATACCATTTTGTAGATAAATGAATTTTCTTTAAGAAAAATCTAAAAAAAATATTGTTAAATTATTATTGACAAGAGAAAAGCATTGAAAAATTATAAAAACTTACCTTCAAGTTTTAAATTTCAAAAACATTGATTGCTATTTACACTTCTAATAATTTATGTAATCACATCTAAATCCAAATTTGAAAAGGTTTCCAAATTTAGAGAAAGTCACAATTGAATAAACATGTCTCCAAAATATTTACAATATTTAAGCTAGTTGCCATGAAAAATACTTTGCTAACTAGCCTCAAAATACAATAAAAACAACAAAACATTTAATTTACATTTAGACTGTCCCATGTTGTTTTTAATTAACTTCCTGTCTGTAAATTAAAATCTTGAACCGAAACGAAATTAAGCATGTAAGTATATAGAAAAAAACCGTGGCCGGCTAATGGAAATGATAAAAGAAATGTTTGTCGCTAACAGTGGGTTATGGCTACTATATCTGTGGTAGTTAACCAGTTAAAAACTATGAATTACAGCAACAGAGCTTTACTGAGGCAAAGTTTAAAGAAAGTTTAACAGTGCATTAAGAAAAAGAAAATTTGGCGTATTGAAAAGTAAAATATCTACTTGCAAATAGATTAAATAAGTAAAAACTTAAAAAATTTTCAATTGTGTTTTGACTCAAGTTTACCCACATACATAATTTGGAAATGTATAAGATAAAAAATAAAAAAAACAATTGCTGAAACAGTGTTCAAGACAAGAATTTAGTTTGCCACAGTATAAAAACCTTAAAAGAACCAAGAACTGTTGTAACTTCAAAGTATTTGAAGGAGTCTTTTATAGTCACTTTTTATATCGGTGAATGGGAATGTATTATCCCAATAAATAGCTCAAAGTACATAAGTAAATATAACTATGCTTAATAGCAATAGATTTACAAACTTTACCATGCCAGGACAACGGGTAGCCATTTTTTCTAAATGTTTAGCTAGGTTTAGTTTAGGATCATCTGCAAAGCCAGCAAGTGGGTCATGGTCTTGTTTGCCAGCAAAAGCTAGCTGTGAGTAGGAAGTCTGATAACCTGTAAATAAATTTTTGATTTATTTTGACATAATTTCATTGATTGAAGCATAAAATATGAGAAAAAGAATCAGGTGAAAGTCACATAAATAAATTTTTGTTTTTTCTAATGGTAATGTTTTTAGGTCCGAACACATTCAAACCAACTCATAATTTAGTTTTATTTAGCTTATCAATATCGTCTATTAAATATTTTGCTAATAGATTACAATTTAATGAATATTTTAAAAACAGATGTAGTTTTTATCAATATTATCTAAAATAACTACCATATTTTCCAGCGTATAAGACGACTTTTCAACCCATTAAAATCTTTTCAAAAGTCGGGGGTCGTCTTATACGCTGGGGATTGTCTTATGAGCTGGTATACAGCCCAAACCCTAGATTTTAACAGGAAAAGTAGGGGGTCGTCTTATACACCAGAAAATACGGTACTCAGAAATGAACATTAGGAGTAGGGCTAAAACATAATTAAAATCCATAACTGTCTTGAGAATCCTTCCAATTTTTTTGGTATGCTAAAATGTTTAGCACATGTCTGAAACTTTTCAATTCGAAAAATAGCTCTGCTTTGTATCTCCTATTGGTCTAGGCTTCTTTCGTGTTTCATTTAATTCTAGTCAAGAGGATATTTTGCTGTCAGCATGGCAATCATTTCTCTACATCCCATTTTAAAGTTCAATAAATGTTGTCACTAATGGGTTTCTTTTGTTAGTCTCTGCAACTGCAATGAAACCAATATCTATTTCTATGTATTGTAATTAATTATTCAGATTTTCTGTTAATTCTTTACACTTTGGCCTCATTGAGGACTTTTACCTAAAATATCAAGCCTATGATGGTAGACTTAAAAATAACTCAACTGCTCTGTGAATCACTAATAATGAAGGCTAGAATTGCTTTTAAAAGGGTATTGTTTATTAACACTTTTACTTTTTATAACTCTGGAATCCAATCTTTTTAGCACAATGGAGCATTTTCAACCCAATAATAACAGAAGTTCAGCAAGTAGACACTGCCAGGCTTACTTCCTTACTAAGCATGCCAATTGTGTACTCAAAACCAGGAAAATTAAAAGCAGAATATCTTAAGTAATTCATTGCTTTCACAAATGCAGGGGGATTATGATGAGACTGCATCATGCATTGCAATGACATAAAAAAAAAAGAATTCATTTACAAAAATAAAAACAATTCAAATCATTTACCTGGGGTGTCTTCAATTTCAATGAAATGTTCATCATCAGGGACAGAATCATCTTCAGGCAGTTCAAACAATCCAATCAAAGCCTGAAGAAGTCTAGGCCTGTAATATAAGAAAAAAGAAAACAAAAGCCTTAAGAGTTTTTTTGCTCAATCAAATCACAAATGCATAAAGCTTATGAGCAGAATGGTTCACATAAGTAAAATAAAGCTTAGAAGGATACTAACATAAAAAAAAAAGGAAAGAGTTCAGTAATAATAAAGAGTCACCTCAGATACATTAAATGATAATCTAGCCCCACGTTCAATGTTACCATGATTTCTAATGATAACTTATTGAGCATCTGAGAGTGTTGGCACATTCGTCAAAAGTGTAATAAAAAAATTTGTTAAATAGATTTTATTTCCTCACCACAGGGGGCCATAGTCCCCAGAGAGCATTGAATCTGCTTCTGTCAAAATCTTTGTCACACCAACAGCGCAAATTTTTTTAGAAGTATTTCCTGATACTTTCTGCAAATCTGATAGAAAAAGACGCTCCACAACCATAGAAAACATCCTGAAACAAAACAGAAAATTTATATGTACCCTAGTTTTAAATAAAAAAACTTATATTAAAAACTTATGTTAGTGGGATTTTAAACTTTATGGTAAGTTATAAGCATAGTTTTATCTAAACAGCGTTGAGTGCATAAAAAATTCTATTGAACTAGAAATGAAGTGAAATATTGCTCAATACACAATAGTTAATGTAAATTGTCTTTTTTCCCCTTGAGAAGACATTTCCATAAAATATAACAGTATATACTTATTCATAAGCCAGTTTGTTCACAAGCCAATACTCTTATTTAAGGGATTAAATGGTAACCATACTGAATTTCTAAAAATAGGATCTACATTTACAATTACAGCAGTTGCAAATGAGGCCAAATTGTGAGATCTAATTTTTTGCACTGCTTTATTTTGACTTCGGTTAATTATTTTTTCCTCATTGTTTTGCATAATAATGTTTTTCAATGAACCTAGTATAATTTAAAAAAAACCCGCTCAAGAGCCAACCAGCCTACTTATACTCCTTAAATATTTACCAAAGACAGTTGACTTATGAAAATATACAGTACTAAAAAGCTTAGTTATATTTAAATGCACTTCTCTGAGAATGTAACATTTGCGGTTCATTAAAAAGAATTCACATTCTAACATTCCTGGTCCCTAACTCAGACATTAATGATCATAATAAACAGATCTTTCAAATAAATTGTACTGTGTACTGCTACTAATTAATAAACCATAAGAATATAGTATTCATCATCATTGAACATAGGGAAATGTATAAAGCCCTGTGAAACAATTAGGAATTAAATGTTTCTTCCTTTCTACAAAGTATATAATTTATCGGGTGCCATTTACATACCTAACTTTATCTACTATAATGTATTTTGTTAAGCAAATATAAAATATATAATAATGCTAATGCACATCACAAACTTACTTTGGTTGTATTCCATCTATAGTTTCAATGAGGGAAGATGCACTGTATTTTATAGCATACATGCAGAAAAAGACAAGAAGACCTGAAAATTTAGTTTGAAACAATGAACACTTGTGATCAACATTTTAAAAAAAAGTAATTCACTACAGTATTCTTTGAAATAAATGACTATTATTACTGCATTTACACAAAATGTACCCACTCTTGATAAATTTTGTTGTCTTAGAATTCGTCAAACGCTGAAACAGCAGCAGAAATATTTGCTTGATATATGGGGTAACAATTGGCCTGAAAAAAAAAAACAAAAAAAAAAACATAAGTTCTGAGCAGGATTTTCACCCCATAGCTATCATTTCAATTGAAAGTAGTGAAGAATTGAAAAAAAACTAAGCATAATATTTAAAATGTAAAAACATATAAATAATTGATAGAACAAATGTATTCTATTGGATAGAGCTATTAAGTATGGGCAGGCAGCTGATGAACTTACTTGGGCATAAATTCTACAATATAGTTCAGCAAATAAAAACCCTCATGGTCATGACTTTTTGATGCTATCAGCTTTTGAAAAACTCCCAGGAGACCATTCTGTATGTAAACACATTGACAAAAGCAGATCGATATATTATTAGAAAAAAAATATCTAAAAAGTTATCACAAGTTATCTACTCCTCTTTGCTTTGTTTTTGTCTGGTTTTAGCGCCCTCTCCTATTTTTTTTCTTTTTTAGGTAGGATATTTATATTTATATTATATATGTAAATTTAATTTATACTTATTTAAATGTGTTTTTTTGTTTGTACTGATAATGTGCCGAAACGTTTACTTGTGTATAATGTACAATTATTATTAAAGCGTAACTTATTTGGCATTTTGACACAATTTGTTCGTGTCTTATTAATCTAAGATGATGCAATTGTGTTTTTGCAAAATGGTAATTACTTAGGGATGTTTTTGGGCAAGTTTATTTCAACTTAATGTTTAAGTATAAATAACTATTTCAGTGTTCAGCATTTAAGAGGGCATGAATTTAATTACATAATGAAAAAGCATAACTTGTTGAACAAAATGTTAACTGACGTTGAAAAGGATTATGTCGGATTTAGGTGAATTCCATGGTAAGTGACATAACTTTCAGAAAAATATTTACATTTTGAATCCAGTATAAATGAAAAAATGCCTTAAATATAACTATAAATAGTTTTGTGCCTTAAGTTGGTAGACTGTAAAACAATAGCATTAACAAAAAATATACAAATCATAATAGTAAGAATAATTTTTTGAATTGTAACATGTGTCACATAAAAAAGACATAATTGAGTTAGCATAGTTTTTGTTGATTTCCTTTAAAATTTGTTTTAATTGAAATATATTTGTTAAAACCTACTATCAACAAAGTTTACTTTTTTTGAGAAAAAACTTTAAAAACTATTTAGAAAGCTTATTCTAAAAAAAATAGAGATAAAATAAAGTAACTGAATGTCTCAATGCAAGTAATAAAAATGGAGCGTCAATTATTTGGAATGACAGATACTTTTAAGATTTTACTGTAACAGTTAAATAAACTTAAATAAAATAAATTTTAATGCTTGTCAATCATTATGTGATGTAAACAAAAAATAATTCAACAGAATTTTGATGAAATGTGCAGACATGTTCTTAATTCAAGATCGCCACCAGGTGATGTAACACACAAAACATAGATAATAAAAATAAATGACTCAATACTAAGATGCATGAAACAAATTATACAGCAGAGGTGAAAATCAACATCCAGGGCCAAATCCCTTTAGTAAGTGCAAACAAATGTCAGAATAGGCATTCAGGAGCAGTGCCACACATCCCAGTGCAGGGCCGCACCATGGTGTGTCCATCTTCTGACTAATGATATATAAAGATGTGTCTAGGTGAATTACCAACAGAACACACAACACGTGCCATCTTATTAAAATTTTTCATGTCTTAAATACTTTCCCCAGACCACCCAGATCTAGGCGTTTCCCATTGCCAAAAATGTGTTTCTTCTACCCCACACAATCTTAGGAACACGTATCGAAAAACATTTTACAACATCCTCCATAATCAACAACACTCTACTTCTTCTTCTATATATTAAGGGCCCATTGATCATTCTGGCTCCTATGTATGTAGAGGGATTTGAAATGCTTCTGTGCTGAGGATACTTCACTGGTTGCAAGGGCTACTCGGCAAGAGAATCACGAAATAGGGTTTGGAAGGCCTTAGGCAGTGTCAAGTGTTGTCGCCTCAAATGTTCCCCTTGGAAGCACGTTCCAGTCCTTGATTGTCTTTGGCAGGAATGAGCAGCTCTTGTACTCTTGTGTTCTTGCAGTTCAGTTATGAGCCGGAACTGCCTGTCATGGCCTCGTCGCCGTCTCAGGGGGAGAGGGATGAGTTTCCGTTTTATGCTGGAGCAGTGGACCAGCCAATTATTTATCTTGTACATCATGGAGAGCCTGGTGACAAGCCCAGTGTTTCCAGCACGCTGCTACACTAGAGGTGCTTGTAGCGGTTCAGAATAAAGCAAGCTGCCCATCGTTGGACCGCCTTAAGAACACTAGGGTCTTGTTTGTCTGGTTGCACACATTGTTAATATGCTCGTCCCAGAGGATCTCTCTTTGAGTGGTAACACCGAGGTAACTTACGTAGGAAACTGGCTCAAGTATATGGCAGGCAGTTTGTAATGGAAGTGTAGATGAGTACCACTTCTAGAGACTGACATTGTCTTGTGACAAACAATGCATGACTACATTAAGGATAAAACCTAATTTATTCCTGGATGTTATGTCTGATTTTACATGGAATTCACCCATAACAAACATTATTAAAATTTAAAAAAAAAAAAAGATTAACCAAAACAAACCAATTTATCAGCTTCAATTTGACCTGATCCCTTGTGAATGTAAGCTTGAAGAAGCCGCACAAGAGGGGGAATATTTCCCGGTCGCTCCCACAGTACTGGAGCCAATAGGTGCGGGAAAAGAGCCATATATGTGTCTGGGATTTGTCCAGTATGTTGCTCAATCAACATTGACAAAATTTGAAACACATAAGGAATGAACTCTAGAAAAAATAGAAAAATAAACCATATTAATGTTTAAAACCATACAAATTATTTATAAAGTGACAAAAGATTAAATGAAAGAATACTAATATGAAAAACGGCTTTGCAAGCATGTTTGGGAGATTTCTTATTGTTTGCATGGATCCAAACCTTGCACATCTTGTTGTAATATTTCTGTAAATGGTTGGAACAATGATTCCTCAAATGCAGAAACAGCTTCTGGATGTTTCTTACAAGATGACCTTATAGCAACACAGAGACATTCAAAGAGATAGTGGTTGAAGTGAGGCTTGCTGGGATTCTAAGGAATTTTGAAAAAGTAAAAGAAATTTTAATATAAATTTAAAACAAATCTACCATTATTATTATTCAAAATTCATCCCCCCACCCCCGCCACAAGATGATTTTTAATGAGTTGAGTAAGTGATGGCTTGATGAAATCTATTATTTTTGTTGATTAAAAAGGTGTAAATACATGCAGTAACATATAAACTAAAAGGATGATGAACAGCTGTGGAGGGTGTGTAAATTCTTCACTATGCTCGCAGGGCACATGCCCAAATGGCCACTGAATCTAAATGAAGACGTATAAATTAATATATCTTATATACAATTTATTGTCATAGACATAAATAAATTGATCCAGTGAAACTATTTTCTACAATGACCATTGACAAACAAGTGGTTGCATTACCTTGCTGACCAGCAAAAGTTTGGCTTTAAGGCCCACTAAAAGTTCAGGTATCATGGGAATAATGTAGTCCTGTAGCAGAGACATGGTCCTCATTATGGCTGAAGAGGGCAAGAGAATTTGTATCCATTTGCAATGTTTGAAAAAGGAAGTATACATAATGCTCAAAGCACAAGTCTAAATATCTTTTTTGAAGTATTAATGAATGGTGAAACAGACAATGCCATCCTTTCTTGATATTGAAAGGTCATTGCTAGCCGATATAATGCTTGTGTAAGTCTCATAATTGCAATATAATTAATTAAATTAAAGGGATAGCAAAAAATAATTAACATGAATTCATGAATTCTTATTTTTTTTTTTTTTTTTTTTACACATTATTACTGCAAAACTCCATTTTTCCATGTTCTCTTTGGTTAATTTTGCCATGTTAATTTTTAATTAAAACAAATTCCGAAAGTGTGGATAATAATTTATTTTATTTTTTTTTTTTTTTTTTTTACACATTATTACTGCAAAACTCCATTTTTCCATGCTATCTTTGGATAATTTTGACATGTTAATTTTTAATTAAAACAAATTCCGAAAGTGTGGATAATAATGTATTTTATCCTATGCTTTTTGTTCATTACATCATTTAACAAAATACAATTACCGAACATGATAAAAAGTTTCAAGATTAAGATAACCAGCTGTATGCCAGGACATCAACAACATCTTTACCTTTCATAATGTACTCATTTTCTGCAGACCCAGGCATTTCCATGGCAGCAAAAAGACTAGTCATAAGCTCCCCTGCCATTGGATGAACCAACTCACAAGTGATTCTGATAAAAAGTGGATTTTAATTTTAAAAATGTACTTTTTGGAGGACCACTTTGTTGATCTTATTATTAATCCCTATAACTCAATCAAAACCAATTAAAATAATACTTACGCTGCTGTTCCATTATGCCGCACCATGAACAATCTTTCAAGACCAAGAGCTGCATAAGTGTGAACAACAACTGAATGAGACCTGAGAAAACGAATCAAATCAGGGACAGCATCCTGAATGACATTGGCAGGTAACTGTAAAATAGAATATATAAAAATGAATTTTTTGCGTGCATTTTTTAAATAAAAAAGAACAGAGCTTTGAAAATAAGCTTTAACACTAAAAATTATAATTATTAAACAGAAAAATAATGCTATTCATAATTACCTGATTTCGGAACACCATTAGATATTTAATAATATCAGCTTTCAGGATAGGCATCTCATCAACTGAAATAAAGATGGGTAAATAGTCACTAGGCAATTCTGATATTATTATTTATTCAATTTGTATTCATAATTTTAAAAGACTAATTTAAATGCAAAAGTATGAATATATTAACAAGAAAAGTAGGAACTGATCTCTCCCTATAGGACACAGCGACTTGGGTTGTTACTTCCCGTACCACCCAGAGTTATCATTCTTTAGGGGCAGTAAAAAGTATTATAAAGATCGCTCCGCACATGGCGAAAACACAGCTATCAAGCATTTGATACCTAGCGAACAAATAATAAAATTTCTTTACTTTTACTTTTAGTTTGACACTTCTGTTACTGTGTATAATTTTATGACAAGATTTTTATTAGTTTAAAACTGAAGTATTTTAATGTCAGCCGCAGTCGCTTCTCATCAAATTTGTTCTTAAAATGTGGAGGTTAATTATTTTAATGGGAAACAATAATTAATAAAATGTATTTAATTTCAGCAGGAGATTATCTATTACTGTGGAAAATTTAATTTGAATAGCTAGATTAGTTGAAAAACAAAGTTTTTGTATATACCAATATGTTGGCCGCAGTAGCTTTTTGTGAAATTTGGTTTCAAAATGTGGAGATTATTTATGTTAATGTGAAATAATAACTAATAAAATGTCTTTGATTTAAGCGTTACACGTTCAGTTATGGTGTACAATTTTATTACAATAGCTTTATTAGTTTTAAAATGGAGAATTTAAATATACCCATAAGTCGCCGCTGTAGCTTCAGTCAATTTTTTTAAAAAATGTGGAGATTAATTATTTTAATGTGAAATAATAATAATTGATAAATTTATTTAATACCAACTGGATACAATCAGTTACTGTGGAAAATTATATTTTCATAGCTCCATATTTTGAATAGTTATGCTATTTTATTTTAAAAAATATCAGTTTAGACAAATGTAAATACTATCCACACCCTATTTTTATCTGATCATATTAATGGAATAAAAAATTAATTCACAATTTATGTTTTATTTAGTTAAAATTATTTTGTTAGGGTCTCCACAAAATGTGATTGCTGCATCTTTGAAAACAAGAAAGTTACAAACTAAATTTTAAAGAACAATTACAGTTAGATTTTTTTGAAATTTTGACTTTGAAAGCCGGTAATGGTAGCAAATTTGAATGTAAAAGCATATTGATATTTTTGCAATGAAACTTAAATACTATAATCAACTTTATAAATGTAGGTTAAATTTCTTTATTGCTTTGAGTCTAGAAAAATGTAATTTGTTAAATGATTACATTTATTGTTAAATTTTCTGTTTTCAATTTCAAGTCGTCTGTATGCACTTCATCCAAAAAGTTTAATCAAAATAATTCTTTAAATTGGTCTTCAAACTTGAGTTGTAATCTTTTACGCAATATTAATGTCATTTCGACACAAAAATATAATCCCCTAGACAAAAAACATTTATTTAATACACACGGGGCTGGCCAGGCACATTCAGTTTACTACCAATAAAGAGAAAACTGAATTGATAGACACTACTTTTGGTTGCAAAAAAGCTGATCATGTCTATTGTAGCGTCAGTTTGTAATTACTAATTTACTGTTTTCTAGGCTAAAAAGATTAAGAAGGGCAAAAGCCTCAGCTTCTTCAGACAGTTGCAGTGTCCTATGTAGGTCTTACAAGTGCTGAACAATTGTTTTAAATCACCTCATTAAACACATTTTTTCACATCTTTCCTTATTTCATACTTGATCATTTTTGTGCATTTGCTTTTCATGACAGCACCAACCAGTCCTCATAAAAACAGTTCAATAAATAGCATCAAAATACCAACTATAAAAATTACCATTGCTAGATTTAAGATCTGACAGAATATGTGCTTGGTAGAACTCTGTTATGTTGACAAGCTCACTGGTCTGTGTGACACCTTGCTGTAAGCAAATACAAAACAATACATTAATTGTAGTTTATAGAAATATGTTACTTTCAACAGACATTTGTTTGGTTAATGTATGACAAATGCAAATGATTTTAACTACTTTTCTCTTCAACAAACTTTTTCTAAAGTCAATTAAAAGGTTTTTGTATTCATTTACCTTTTGTGTTTGGCCTTTAGCTGCAAGGGATGTCACAAGAAAAATTGCAGCATCTTTACTCTTCCAATTAGCATTGGGATTTTTCACATATTCCTGTTGACGAAAAAAAAATGTAAGTATAAAAAATGTAAATCCACACCAAACCCTTCCACATGTTAGGGAATGGACAGATAGTCTTTGCATCTTGTTAATTTTTCTCTTACACAAGTCAGCTGGTTGTGTCTGATATATTTTTACATGATAAATACATATAAGATGATTAGGGTGGTCATGGTCAAATTTTACTGACAAACTTTAAACATTAATATAAGAGCTATAAAATTACAACCTCTTGAGTGTACAAAATATCAAAAGAAAACAACCTTTGCCATATAATAAATGTGAAGCACATACCTCCAGCAGCGCCTGAACATATCGTGAGAAGTTCTGTATTACAGGGCCTTCAAAAGATTTACATAAAGCTTGTACAAGATCACAGGCTGCTCGTCTTCTCGTGTCCACATCTAATATCAAAGTCAGTTATTAAATATATTTATAGGAAGTTGGTGTATGAAACTATATAGAGAGTGCACCAATATAAACAAGATGGCATTTAATTAAAATAGTAAAACACTTTTTAAAAAAACAACAAAGAATTAAAAAGCAATGATTGTGAACAGTGATCATTTGAACTTATTTAATACCTGAACCCTCAATGTCCCTTCTCATGTATTCTTCAGGATTATCTTCAAAAAGTTCTTCATCTGCATCTAAGATAGACCATAAACATAATGTTAATTATTTATTTAAAAAAACAAAAAAAATATGGCACAATTTTTTAAAAAGGAACAACTGTGATGCATGACATTATGTATAAAACACTTAAAAACGAATATTTTAACATTAAATGTTTTAAAGCTTATAATTGATTCTAGGATGGTATTGCATTAACTATTTCATTAAAAGCCCTGTGACAATAATAATTTACCATTAGAAACTTTTTAACTAGTGCGATCAAATATCTGTTCAAAGGACTACTTACTTCTGAGTTGCATGTTGGGTACAACAACCTTCTCACATATGCTAGCCAAGGTATCAACACTGTCAAACAAACCCTTGTATGCTGGACGCTCAGCCACAGATGCCAAAAACTGGATAGCATTGCTGACAAGCTGAAATACATTAGAATGACAAATGCTACTGGAGTAGAAAAAAAAAGGTTTAAAGTAAATGTAGATCTTGGAAACAGCCCCATGCACTTTTCAGTTTCAAATCTCATACAATATTCTAAATGAAAATAACACATCTTCAACTCTATACTAAAAAACTCAGACCTGCTAACCTTCCAAGAAAAAAAATCTGTAGAGGGATGCGCGCATCGTGTTGGCTTAAGAACTACATACTAATGCATGCACAAGACTTTTTTTTTTAATAGTAAATAAAAAAAAATATGAAGTTACACCCATTGTCTTTAAAGAGTCCACAGAACACCACAGAACATGAGAAAACCATTAATGGAAATGTTTATATACAAAAATATAAAGAAAAGAATATCCATTTTATTTACATATATACACAGGTTGCTAAGAGTTCAGTTTTTCAGCATCTCCTTAGTGGCCTTTTTGCACTTGTCCAACAGCTCTTCGGACAACTGAAGGTGAGCATTGTAATTGATTTTAGTTACAAGCAAGTTAGAAAGAGAATCAGCTTTCATGCTTGCCCTTGTTTCCTTGTAATTTTTCTTCGCAATCTGCGAGTCTGGAAACATTTCTTTGACTCTGGCATTATAATGATCTGAGTTGGCTAGAAAAATATTTCCTTCAATTAGAAATGTGGTAAATAAAACTTCCAAACTGATAACTGAATCGTCCGATTCCTTAGCAAAGAAATTAGACATGGATGTCAGAGATTCACTGCTTTTATTTAAGTTTTCCTTTTAGCTGCAGTTGTATTTTGTTTTTTTGGGGTTAAAATATGTTTATCAATATCACTGTACCCACCAATAGATTTATCCATTTAATTAAGAAAAGCTTTACCAAAAAAAAGTCACATTACAGCTGAATTATTTTTTAGCCTATTAAAAGAATGAATCCCTATCGCATCAATTGCAGATTGAAGAATGATTTATAGATCGCGGTTCCCTTCTATAAAAACAAGACAGTGTCTACATGTGGGACAACCGGACAAATAGTGTGGGAGATATTCACCCGGAAGGCATTTTACGCTTTATTTAACATTGTCACTTTTTAACCATTATATATACGGTTTTAGTATTTCATTTGTAGAAATGAACATATTTCTTTTTCATGTAAATGTCCAGAATATCTTGAATTTGTTGAAATGAAGTACTGCAAACTCTTATCGACTATTAGCGGTCACGAGACAAGACTGACAACTTACTTGTCCCATCGCCGGACATTTTAACGCTTCGTAAAAAAAAGGAAGTGGCATCATTGAAATTGAACACTTCCTGTTTTTTTTTTTTGCCGCTTAAGATTTTTATGACGGGTAAAAATTAAGTGTTCGTAAAATATAAATTTTAAGGGGTTTGCCGGAAGCTTGGAATGAGGGGTAAAAATCCGTATAATTCCAACAAAATCAGAAGGGTTAGCAGGTCTGAGAACTTTTAGAAAATAATAAGAATCACTAAGTTACATTTGACCCCTCTTAAATAGCTAACTAAAATATTTTTGAATCAACCCTGGAACTGACATGATGATGTGACATAACATTCATCCTCCCTAACCCATTATTGTTAAATGTTTGCTTTAATGATACTCAAATATCAGAAGATATAGTTGATGTCACCAAAACTTTGAAATGGACAACACATTAACATTAATGGCCTCTAAAATCTTTAGATGGTACAAACATTTAAAAAAATGGTTAACAAAATTTAATTGAAAGTGCATTTGAATACTATTATTTTTCCAAATTATAATATAACATGTTCAAGTCTCTTTATACTCTAATAAATAAAAAACTCAAGATTTAAATTTCTTTAAAAAAAACAGAACAAATACCTTTAATGTTTATTAATAAAGATACTCACCAAATCATATTTTACGCCTTGGCCAGTGCTGATTAAAAGACCCCAAATAGCTGTCACAAAGCCAGGAAGATGGGGAGAAAATTCTTCATCATATTTCTGAGCATATAGTGCAACATTGTCACAAACTTGGGACTTAATCTGCTCAAGAAGCCCAGCTTCAGCTTCATCCTTGAAAGAAATTAAATGAATTCCTACTTGCAATCGAAATAGTTGCCGTAAACTCATAAAGTCTATATGACCAGAATAGCATATATATAAGAAAAATCATTGAGAACATTCATACATAGATTATTGTTTTCATTGCAAATATTTCGCAAGTTTTATTGTGAATAAAATACTACAGAATAGAATGAAAATTTTAATTGTTAGGAGAGCTGTGAAATTTGGCTGCAATCAAAGTTATGAGCAATATCTAATTATAACTACAGTTTTTTTAAAAAGAACATTAAAATTAATTTCTTACATTAGTTTGCAGCAGCTTATTATCTGCACTAAGCAAAGCTAGGAAATAATCCATCCAAACTTTCATGTTGTCTTCAAAATGTTCAGGGAGATCCTAGAGTGAACATACAAAAAAATAAAATAAAAACAACTTTGCATAAATTCAATTAGCAGGTGCAATGCAAAAGGGTTTTTGAAAATTTCAATAGCGAAGGCACCTTTGAAATAGCATTATTTAAAAAAAATTGTAAATAAAATTACTGAAACATTACATAAAACTTTTAAACATAAAATAGCAACATCTATTTACCTGAAAATTAAGACTGTAAAATATTTTGCAGATAAGCAGGATGCTGCCAAATATTACTTTCAGGGCTTTTGGGTCATTCCCATGTTTTGTGGCCAAGTCCATGGTTGCCTAAGTAATTTGATAATTAAATGAACATTTAAGGTAAGAATAACTGAACTCTTTCAAAAGAAAAGGTCAATATTTAAAATAAAAAAACAAGTATATTCAAAGCTGCTTTCCTTTAATTTGAACTCTTTGTTGTTATATGAATTGAATATCAGGATTAAAGGTTGTCATTCTGAAGAGGATTAAATGGGGCCTATTGTGTCAACAAATGAATTAAATATATGGAGTAAATGAGGATCTATTGTATCAACAGATGAACAAAAATATGGAGTAAATGAGGGTCAATTGTATCAACCGATGAAAAAATATATGGAATAAATGAGGGTCTATTGTGTTAACAAATATATCAAACTACTAAAAAAATCACACTCTTAAAGTGGTATTAAATACTTTAAAAAGTTAATAGAAAAAAAATCACACCTTAAAGAGCTCTGTCAATGCTGTTGCAAAATTGTCTAATACAAATTTTATTTCTTCCCACAACTCTTGAGACTTGAACTCGTGCCGATACCTAATTTAATAAGAAAAGAGAAATAGTTGACATGCTTATAATTAAAAAAGTATGTTTGCATGTGATAAGATATTATAGAAATGAATATTACAAAGTGCCAATACAATTTATAAGAGAATCATTATAAACCAAAGACAATTTTAAAGCAACAGCAGGAATTAAAATTACCTTTTAAAAATTGAGTGGGCTGTTCTGAGGACACCATTAATGATATTAAAATCTCCAGTCTCAAACTTGCTAATCATCTCCGATAGCAAACCAGGCCATTTCTTGGGGAAATCTTCTCTACCAATAATGCTGATAGCGTCACTGAGCTAAAATAAATAGATATAGAAGAGATTGTGATTTGGAAGAATTAATATACATTGACATATGTTTCATAACAAATTTAAGTGCTTTAAAGATACTCACCTGCTTTTGAACTTGCTCTGGACTTTTAAGCATTAACCCCACAATATACTGCTTAATTGACTCCCTGTCTTGAGGGTGAATTTTATCTGAAAACCCTTCATTCTGATGAAAAAAATAAAACCTTTTAGTGTTTTCATACAATATGAGGTATACCAAATTTCATTTCTTAAAAATAAGTATTGCACTTTAAAGAGAGAGAGGGGGTGGGGGGCGCGGAGGGGAGAGCCTTAAATTAAATTATATCTATAATAAGTAACCAGTTATGGTGTTCATTTCTTACTATTATGATCTTTTTTAGTTTTAATATATTTAAAATGTTTATATTACCACTCTCCAATTCCTCTTAATGTAGTTTTTAAATGTTACAGCCGCTGACACTCTAATATGTGCATCTGCCCCATCTTTGTCCATCAAGTGTAATAGTAGCAATGGATAGTTTTTATTAGTCTCAACAGACTCCAAGAACTTTTCAGCTGCGGAAAAATAAAATTAACTGTTTAAAATTCCAGTATTTTAAAAAATTTTGTCGCGATACATAGTGAAACTATATATTTAATAGTCAATGTGTTTCTAATTTTTCTCAATTTTTGAATGAGCCAGAAACATCATTAACAAAGGCCTCAAAGGCAAACACAGTAATTATGAGTGTTGTTACCATTTCTTCGAATATCTTGATCTGGTGACAAGGTTTGCTGGAGGTAACCAGACATGGCCTCAAGATTTGATGGAGTTATCTCCATGGCTACAAATAATTTAAAAAAAATCTTCATTAGGCTGGTAGAACAGAAATTATGTAGAACTTATAGAAGCTGGGTTAATAAAGTAGGAAATAATTATAATTGATAGCTTAGGCCTATCACTTTAAATACAGAATTAAAAATACTTAGGAACAATTAAATTTAAAAACTTGATACTTAAAAGTAAAACATTCATAGATCCTAATTATTATATGCTGAATTGCTTATCAATACTTTAATTTCTTCCAGTAGTGGCAGTTGGCCTATTAAAATTAGAAAATTCTGCTTGGCCTGACTAATAAACTTCAATTTTTAAACAGAAAGAAGACTTCATCATGCTAGTTTTATAATGCAAGTAGGATGTAGCACTCTCGTTAAATATACAAAATGTATTTTGTAAGCTTTTAAAAAAATCTAGGCTTATAGCCTGTGCCTACAGGTCCCATAGGCCTGTTTTAAGCAAAGCTAGCTCTTTAAAAATTCTTGGCCTAAGTCTAAATAATGCTATACTATATGTTCCTCAACATTAAAATTTTGCTTCATAATAATGCATCAAATTAAGCTTATTGACTATAAACATAAATAAAAAATACAAAAAGAATTAGTCTGAATATTTCTGACTACTATTGTTTTATTTACATTACATTACCGTCCTAATTATTGTTACTACCATTGTACAACAACTTGTCCAGCACTAAGCATAATGACAGCAGAATCATTGAGCATGGACAAAAGGCATAAATTGCATAACTTGCAATTAGGGGCTATCTAAAAATCATGCATCTCCAGCCCCAGGTGGGAAGGGAAAAGAGGGGGGGGGGGGCCTTGAATTTTGAATTTTTGACAATATAATGGTAATTTATAGTATTTTTTTTTTAAAAGTATAAATGATTAACTTGCAATTAGGGGCTATCTAAAAATCATGCATCTCCAGCCCCAGGTGGGAAGGGAAAAGAGGGGGGGGGGGGCCTTGAATTTTGAATTTTTGACAATATAATGGTAATTTATAGTATTTATTTTTTAAAAGTATAAATGATTAAATGTATGGTATAAATAGATTGTGATGATTTGGGTAAGTCTAAAACAATCTGCCAAAATAACATGATGTCATTAATGGATGGCCTCTTTACTTGCTGAACTAAAGACTAAGGCAGGGCAACTTAAACTTAAAATAAGAAAGTGTCTATTGCTAGTTTACTACCTACAGCTTCTAGTTTGGGCAGGGAGCTATTTGTAGTAAACTACCAATAGCTTCTAGAGAGCTATTTGTAGTCCAGCCAATCAAATCAAACCAAAATCTGAGCTTAAAATACCCGCTTCCCATGAGGCTGGTGAAGTATTTCCACGTTCATTTATTACTAGTTTGTACTAGTGACAACATCTCGGCACTAATTATAAAATCTACAGTACTGTTTTAAAGTTTTAACACTATCTGCTCTAGCTTTCCCCATGCTCAGATTTGGCTATACTGCTATATAATTTATAATATAGAATAGACCTAATATTAATATAGATCTTAGATAGATGTATGATACTGGGGGAAAGGGGATCATAGTCTGAAAAAATGTTACCCAGCTTCTTCTTTGCCAAGGCCAAAGTAAGATGTGCAGTAAAAATAAAATTCAGCTGTAAACATTTTGTGTGTGCTAATTATTATGATTAAAATTATAAATTAAAATAAAGCCCTAAATAATTACCATAAGAAGTGTTACAGCATACAAAGTGTGCATATTAAAATCAAAATCGTTTAACTTTAGTGAAATGAAACTGTATAAGTATAATAACGTGATTAGGCTTAACGATGATAAAATAAGCTTAGGCCAATCATTGTTTAGGAACATGGTCACTTGAACCAACCCAAACACCCCACCCCCCCCCCATTTTGATTTTCTGTTGTTGGGAGAAATTGTCTACTGAGTATAGTGTCAAGAGTGGTCGAGGCCCCCTGCGTGTCAAGAGTGGTCGAGGCCCCCTGCGTGTCAAGAGTGGTCGAGGCCCCCTGCGTGTCAAGAGTGGTCGAGGCCCCCCCTGCGTGTCAAGACAATCGTTTCAGTTTTTAAACTGATATAATAACAGGTCACGGATGAACTGATTGGACGGAGAGCCGATTCCCTGGGTGCTGAGGAGTTTCATCTCAAGTAAAAATCCTTTTTAATGAAGCATTTACGTTTGGTAGTTGTAACTTAATGTAACTGCAGGGCGCATATTAAAAAAAAATTACGAGTATATATGTTTTTTTTTTTTTTTAAATTAGTAAATATGTGAAACATATTACGGGAAAACCTGAAAAAAGGCGACGCGACAGACCAACGAGAGTGTCGTCAAGAAGCCCGTGTGACCTTGACACCGCACGGCATCTTGTTCTTCATTTGTTCAATCTTTCCTCCGCCCGCTCTCATTTTTACAACCAACCATCGTGTACTTCCTCTTCCTCTCTTCCTTCCTCTAATAGCTCCCTTACCTTGTAATGGGTCAGCTGCATTCTTCTGTCTGTTCTCTTAGATACAACAATCTACCGAAGTTTTACATTTTTGGGTTCTTTATATTTGTACTGTTCGCTAAAGAAGGCTTCTCGCCGACACTTTGGTTGGTTTGATGCGCTCTTTTTCGGGTTTTCCCCCTTACCTTGTTTCACACATTTCCCTTCCCCCTAACCTAAACGCAGTCCTCCCCCCCCCCCAAACCTCCTTATTATCAGTATAATAGTGGGTGCTGTACTGTATACGTACCGTCTGGATTGGCTTCGGTATTTTAAAATCTAATATTTGTCCCCACTCTGGAGCTAAAGAGTCTGGTCTTATGCTCGAGTTATGGAATGATAGACTTAATAGAAGTACATCTTGGCCGCCAAACCATCGCAGCCACAGAAAATTGTGCTGATGATGCTATCTAAATGGTATGCGAAGTCGGTTTCTCTTCTTCAAACGCTTAGGATGCAAATTGCTTAATAGGAAAACAAAACCAAAAAAAAAAAAGAGCGACCACTGCCAGAACTTCACTCTCAGGTTAGCAAAGTACACAGGCGCATGATAACATCCACAGGTGAATGGTGGATCTGCAAAAAGATGCAATGGTAACACTGAGAGCAGGGGGGAGTCCGGGGGGGGGTGAATCCTGTGTCAACGTGCCTTACTGCAAAGCCAACATTCAAGTTAATATTTATAAATACCATATCGATTTGTCTGTTTTGCTCTTAACTTACGCAGTCTGTTTCCATAGTAGATTTGTCAACAAGACCTTGACATTGAATTGGCCTAAAAAAAAAAGTTCAAGGCTCTGAGTACACTGACTATTCTTCGCAAATTAAGTTGAATAATGCATACAATGATGCGCCAAACTGCCCGAAACTCCTCCCTCTCTCTCCCTCTCTCTCCCTCAGTCTCTGCCACTCTCTCTCTCTCTCTCTCTCTCTCTCTCTCTCTCTCTGTTTTGCTCTCTATGTCTCTGTCTCTCTCTCTCTCTCTCTCTCTCTCT
>CAXITT010000041.1:2180952-2197522 GCA_964033795.1 Lymnaea stagnalis
AGAAATGATCCCATAAGTACGCACATTTCTAGATCACATTCCAAGCCGGGGTGGACGTGTAGTTTTAAGTAGTGTAGGATATTTGGATCTTTAAAGAATCTTTAATGAGTATGGCACAAGCACATTTCATAACCGAAGCTATGCACAAATTAAATTTTAAAAATTTAATAGGCCTAACTATAGCCTATATATTGGATATAGGACAATTAATTGTGCCTACATCTGCTCTGTTAGGGGCCAACATAGGGTCTATTCGACCTATAGAGTGTTACTAATAGATCCAGTCAAACCTCCTACTCCTAGACATAACTAATTTTCTGGTATTTCATATTAAATATTATACCAGTAATAAAAATTGTACCCGTACCGGTATTCTTCGTGTAGACTCACTTTCACCCATTGTAGAGAGGTCTTAAAATGATGTCAAAGCTTGATAGGGTATCGTTTAGTGTTTTAAAAGCCCTATGATATATCACCTAGTCTAGAATTGTTCTGTCAGGAATAGCCCATGCAGAGAGGTGGCTGCATCAGGTGGCCATGTGAGAGATGGGGAGGGGCATATTGGCCCTACATTGATAATAACAGAATGTAATCCTGTTAAAGTTTAAGGCTAGTATTTTTTCCTCATCCTTGAGCGTGTCCCTTAGTCTACCCAGCTCTGGCATTAGCTGGTCAAAAGTAAAGCTGGCTGGTTATTGCGCTGGCCATACACTCAAACTTGTAAACGCTGCTTCAATTTCCCCATGGGTAGGCCAATATGATCTGAAGGGGAACTTTACTTCCCCAAGACTCGCAATGCATCCTACGACAAGCAAGTTTCCAACAAATTTTTTAATGCTTTTTTTTGTATTTAGACCCATAGTTACAACAGTGACAGTATGGCTTTTTGTTTTTAGACCCATAGTTACAACAGTGGGAGTATGGCTTTTTGTATTTAGACCCATAGTTACAACAGTGGCAGTATGGCTTTTTGTTTCAATTATCAACATTTTTTTGACAAGAGCTAAAATTGTTGATGTCAATGATATTGATATGTTTTAAGTACGGTACCGGTATCTTCATTTCATTGTCATCACTAAGTGTTATTTCAACTATTTCTGGAGCGGCATATTGTGTCCCTACTTATTATGATACTTATTAGAAAATAAAATGAAACAAATAAAACGTGACATATTTTTTCAGCTAAACATTAATACACAACTCTGTGATCTAAAATATTTGAATAAGTAAGTTATTAATAAGTATTTGTTTATTAGAGAAAAAACAAATGGATGTTAAAGTCTATGAGTGGAATTATACAAAGAAAATTAAACAGTCAAAAGAGCTAAAAGTATATCACAATGTACAGTTAGAACAGCTGTATCTGACTTAAACATGGTTTATGCGGCTGATCTGCATATTGCATGTCCATGTTGTTTACATTTTTTTAACGAAACTTGAATGAACATTCTAACAAAATAGATTGAAACTTGTAACATAAGTAACAAAACTATATGAAAATAACAATAAAACTATGTGAACAGAAAAAGAAAGCTATAGGAAGAATATTATTATAATATAACACTACGAAATAACCATTAAATATTTTGTTTTTAAATTTTATTTATAAAAATGAGGCTTCCCCGACGGGGAATCGAACCTATGTCTGCTGGGTGACGGTCGGAGATACTGACCACTACTCTACCGAGGAGATGTGTATAAAGAAACTTTGTACTTTATATTCATTAATTAATTTATCACATTCTGTGAATAACGTTTAGCGTTATCGGCAGACCGAAATCTGTGAATAACGGCGAGCGTTATCCGCACAGCTCTGTGAATAATCACTTCGTTTTTTTATCTACATTCAATATTCAAACATGCCTCCTTGTTCGTTGATGGAAGGAATTCCACCGAGGTCTGCAAAAGAAAATTTTCTCTTGTATCTGCAAAAAGCCTAGAAAAACATCTTAATAATTTCAATCATAATCCTGAATATACACAATTTCTTTTTAATATAAATTATTATTCACATTAGACATGACATTAGTGTCATTAGTGAAAATTAGTGTTGATTAAAACTAAAACTAATTTCGTTTTTATTTTATTAACTCTAATTAATCTATGTCATGACATTACCAGTACCAGTTAACAATATTTTAAGTTTAATGATTAAATACCTTATTTAATTTAAAAATACTATTTAAATTAACGTTTTAATTGCATTTGTTGTAATAGAAAAGTATTAGTTCATTAGTATTAATATTAAGCTTAACTACTAATAATTAGTAATACTACCGGTGCCGGTAGTCCGGTAGTTCTCGGATTTTTTTTATTTTTATTAAAAAAGCAATTTCCCATCAATTTAATATTCATAATTTCAATTTATTTGTAGCATCTTATCAATTTATATGATTTTTAATACGAACTTTTACTAATTTGCTTAGATTTATTCAGATATGTAAAGATTACAAGAGTATAAAACTATTACTGAATATTATTTAGAGCCGCTTACATCGCCCCGTTGGAGACAAAAAAATTTTTTTTCTTTCCGGTGATGGGGTGTTGATTTTACATGTGGAGAGCGATAACATTCTCTGGAACGGGTTAAAGTGACTATTTTAAAGTTATTAGTAATCCAAATTAGATGATAAATATGAGCTTTTGGGTTTTAATCATGTATGAATGCTCCAAAGAAGAATTTTTAAGACACTTTCAACTTACCGATCGTGAAAAAGTGACACAGAAAAAAAAACGGGGGTTCCCCTCGTTGGGTAAATTGTATGAGCGTCACCGTAAGACAAATATTTAATGTAATCCATAACAGAACAAATGTATAATTAGAAAACTGTGACGTAGAACGCAAAAATCCGAGTATACCACAGAGCCGATTATGAAATTATGGCTACAAAAGTTTTTCCGTGATTTTCCGACTGCGCAGAAGGGATGCGCGTGCGTCTTTTAAAATACCTAAATATAGGCCTATTGAAATAACTTGCTCAACAAAAGAATACTAAAAAAATAAAGGGAGTGAATCCAAAACAAAGTCGTCGTGGGCCGCTAAATCTGAAATAGCCAACTTGCTCTTACCAATTAAAGAGACTCAATGGAAGGTATCCGAAACTGAAATAAAAAATAAATTCAATCTATGCTTCTTATTTTAGCTGCAAAACTAGTCTAGTTGTTACGAAGAAAGGAAATATATTATTGTTTACACAAGAGAAACAAACCGGAAGTGGTAACAATGATTTCAGTACAACATAAAATTATCCAAAACAATGAAATTATGTACTATTTTAATAAATGATTTTTTTACGGTCGAAATTAAAAATTTCTTGCAATCTAAATTTAATTTAAATATTAAAATTCATTTTGTAATTATCTACGATTAACAAATAGGGCTAAATACTATATGATCCTTTTAATTTCTTTTTATGGTATTTAATTTTAATAGTTGCTCACTGTGTATCATCTATGTTTATTTCAGTTTTCTTAGTAAAGAGAGTTCTGCCACTGACATTGACAATTTTCTTTTCCACCAATAAACGTGTAACAATTTTGAAAGGGACTAAGTAATATTTAAATGATGATAGGTAAAAACTTTTCCGTAACCTTTCTCATATCGATTAATGCGTATTTTCCCCCAAATATTCTACCCCTTTTTTTATAGGCAGTGTCCAGTGTCTACACGTCCCGCGCCGGACGTCCGGACGTATAATGTCGTATATCATCCGCACTATTTGTCCGGCGACTAAGTCACATGACCGCCGTAACAAAATGGGGGGGAAAAAACGATCCTATACCAGGTATTGATCATCAAATCATAATAACGCCAAGCGACCACTCTACCACCAGACCACACAATATCTCCCAAATTAAAATTGCACTTCGACGACTTCGTTCGGAATAATAACTACTAGCTGTAACTAGCCGTCCGGCGGTTACCTGACATGTCGCCGGATGTATATCTCGCGCACTATTTGTCCAGCACGCCGGACGTGTAGACAATTACTTCAGTTAATTAAATTGACTTAATTAACCTTTAGTTTTTAAATTTTAAAAAAAATGAATTTAAAAAAAAAAATGAAGGATAAGTAATACCGGTAGTAGTTATAGCTTAATCCCACTGTCTTGAGTGCAGTGGACTAATACTAATTACTAATACAGTTCTCAGTTCAGTCTTAGTTATTAAAATCGACAGACAAAATCAATAATCAATACTTTATTACTTGTCCATTGAATTTGATAGGCCTATTGTATATTTTAAATTGACACTCAGTTGTAATCTACCACTTGAGCTTTGGTCATGAAAAAGTCCTGTTGTTCCAGTTGGAAGTGCTAATGCTTATTGTTTTATTGATGTCCATTCATTATTAGTANGATTCAACTCATGCAAATATGAAGGGAAAAGATTGGTGATTGTGTCAAATTGTCTCTTCGGTTTGCGCTTTGCGAGTAGCCACATATTTTCAAGAGTGACAACAGTGTGCCTATGGACACCAGACTCGTTTGAACTGACAAAATTTTCTTGATAAACAACTGAGTGTCCGTAGATTCCATGTCTGATCTGGTTTATTTTTACATAAGCCACCCATCCTTCTGATACATTAATTGAGCGAGGAAGGATAAATCTCTCTATACAAATCTGTCTTGCACTTCATCAGCAGCCACTCTCTCTTTCTATGCCACCAAAAACCCAGTGGCCCTCTCCACTGCATTATTAACAGACATCAATAAAAGAATAACAGTTTAAACAGCACTTCAAACCAGAACAACACAATTTTTTAATAGCTGAAGTGGTAGATAACCAAGTCATATCCCTATTGAATCAGATATTGAAGCCTCTGTAACACATTTTTAAATAATATTTAAGGGATTCAGACCACTTTATCACTGACCGTTTTTAATTCAAGGATAGATTTATATGCACAAGTTGCAACACTAGCTACACTATCCTTTGTAAAATGCACCATTGTCACATGGGGAGACAGGCTGTTGATTGTTACACATTAATTATGTCTAAGTTCGAAACATTTCTATAGAGGCAACTAGAATGGCAGATGTGATTTTACAATAACTAATGTACTCTCTGCTAATAGAACACCAACATGAATTGTTTTAGTAATCAATGAGCCAGAATGATAAATTCACTGATCGTGGGCCCTCAAAATATAGAAGAAGAGTAACATTGACCCCACATAATATAAACCAAATCCACAATTTAACATAATTTTGTTATTATTCAAGAAACCGCCCCTTACCCTCACTACTTTTTTATTTTTATCGATTCTGTATTTGTTTATGTAGAAAACTTGCAACTGTCTTTTTTAACTATAAATATTAAAATTAAAGCTTTTTTTCCATTGATATATTGTATTAAATTTAACATCTAGTATTAGGAAATTTCTTCTCATAGATAGTCTCAATTTATTAAAGCTTTACTCTACTTGTTACATACACAGATGGTTTGTGTCTTTTGATTTAACTTTGAGACATTGTTGTTTTATAAATGGGCAGGTTTAGCAATAACAGTTAAACCTAACTTATGGCTGGCTTTGCAAATGTCTGTCCGAGGATACAGCCCAGCAGTACCACAGGTGGCTGATAAATCACTCCTAAGTAAATTGAGGAAACAAACAGGCATCCCATTCAACAACTGTAAAAAAGCTCTGACGAAGTTTGATAACAATTTTGATCAGGTAAACAAACAAAATATTATTTTTTGTTCAAATTTAACTTTTCATGGAATTAAGCTCATATAGCCAGTAAAAAAAAAAAGATCATATTGTGTTTCAATCATAAAGTGTTAGCTATGCATAATATGACTTTGTATAATTTGTTACTAAATGTTACTGGTATCTTCAAAGAAAAAAGATTTAATGTTCTTTTTTTCCTCCCTTTCAAGGAAGTCCTATATAGTTTTAAAAATAAAAATGTTCCAATATATTTTCTTTGTCTCAAGTCTCGGGTCAATTTTACTGCGGTACTTATTAAAAAATTTTAAAAATTAATTTGATCTTTTTTTTTGTGTATAAATGTTATGTTATAGACTTATTAGAATCTCTTTTTCTAAAGGCCAAGCAATTGCTGCTATAAGAAGCACAAAAATAGGGTTGGGCTAGAGCAACAAAATTTCAAGCATGACTAATGTCTCAAGGCTTGGTAGCTGTTCTGGCTGATAACAAAGAGGCAACTATGATAGAGGTGAAATCTAATTGATATTAATTTACATGTTCTTTGCTTTAAAATCAGATGATTTCATTTGGTTCTATTTTTCCATTTCTACCCCCTGAAATTTTAAAGAGGATTTGATTTATTGTATTCATGTTATAATGTTTAAAAACAATAGTGGCTTTATTGCTCAATCTATTTTTTTTTAAATTTTGGAATCCTAACAGGTGAACTGTGAGACTGTTTTTGTAGCTCGAAATGAGAAGTTCATTTCCATTTCCATGGTTACCAAGCTAGTTCAAGAGTGTGACAGTCACTTTGGAAATTTGAAGGAAAAAGAGGTGCAATTTCAATTTCAATGTGAAATATTCAATTGATTTGTTTTTTAAAGAAAAAAAAATACCAACAGTTATTTTGATGTTTTTCCTCAAAACTCAAAATATCAGTGAAAGTAAAATTTCCCCATTTCCTACAAACATCTGCATTACAGGCTGCATACCCCTTTGTGCTGTATTATTATTATTTTCTTTTGCTGCATTTCTTTATAAGTAAATCTGAATATTTTTATTTACTTTCGTTAATGAGTTATAAAAGTTATACTAGAGGTTAAGAACATCTTTCCAGATGTTGAGTCAACTTGTGAAAATGTACACTGATTTACAACTTCAGATATTTAGTAATATACAACTTCAGATATTAACCGATTTACAACTTCAGATACGGTATACTGTTTTACAGCTTCAGATATTTACTAATATACAACTTCAGCTATTTATGGATATACAACTTCAGACATTAGTGTTGAAAAGTTATTCCAGATGTAACTTTATTGAGTTTTTTTTTGTTTTTGTATTTCTAAGAAAATTAAATTGATAACTTTTGTTTTCTATTTTTGTTTACAAGTAGAAGTATGTCTTTTACTTAGGCATGTGAGAAAAGTTACATCAGAACTAGTTTAAGCATGTGTGGGCTAAGCAAATGTCTTTCTTGATATTTTTTTAAATACCAAAAGATTTTGACTAGTAACAAATTACACAAATAAATTTGTTTTAAAAAAAAAAGCTTCATAATTTAGCAAAGATAGAATCTAAATGTATGACATTTTTGGGTTAATGGTGAATTTTTTTCACCTCACATTTCAGATAACCTTAAACAAAACTAAACTAGACCAAATCTAATGAGACAACTTTAGCAGATCTTGTGGTGCTCACTGTTGCCAGTCTTGGAGAGAACATGTCTCTAAGGAGGGGGGCATGCATCAGAGCAGGGCCTGGGAGTATGTTGGCTTCCTATGTTCATCCATCAAGTAGGTTTTCTTAATCATACAATAATAATACACACTAGTTGTTGATTGCATTTAATTGTTGATTGCATTTAATTTGTTGATTGCATTTAATTGTTGATTGTGATTACTTTAAATTCACTTTAGGCATAACATCATGTCATATAAATGTATACAATATATGATATTTCGAGCCAGGACAAGTGTGAGGAATTTACAGATTATATAACTTTTATTGATCTATTTTAATCCAGCAGGAAGCTTGATATTTCAAGCTACAGGGCAGAACTAAACTTCAAACAGCCAATTCAAATTTTTGTTTATGCATCCATTGTAACTTTTACTGAGCTTGTCTCACAGCAAAGCAGACTGATCCAAAGCAAATGAAAATGCAAACTCATAAACAAAAAAACCTAGACTCAGTGTTAACAAAAAAAGGTTTTGATGGTTATTACTTCAGCTTTTCATATTTTTTTTTTGTTTCATGGTTTTTGGTAGTCTGTTGACAGTCTTAATTCATCTGAGTTTTAACTCATCAGGTTGGCCTGTACATATTTTATTACTAAGCTTATTCATTATTTTTTGTTTTGTCTGCATATTAATTTATTTAATTTTATTATTACTCTTGACAGACTCCAGTAAATCACAGAAAAGCATATTATTAGGTAAATATGGATCCATAGTAGAAATGAAGAAGAACAACAAGGTTGAAAAACCAGTGATGTCACTCAATGACCTCAGCAGCCACATTTGTCAGCATATAGTCGGTATGAATCCTAAAACAGCCTGTGAATACATCCCGAGAGAAAATAAAAAACCTGTGGAAGAAAAGAGGTTTGATGAGGAAGATATCTTTAATGAAGATGGCTCAAGTGAGGCTGCTGTCCAAATGCAGGTCGAAGTGGAGGAAGACAAGTTGCTGAATCAAGAATTTCTGCTGGACACCACCATGACAGTCGGGGAACTTGTGTCGATCAACGGGGTGGAAATTTTGCAGTTTAGGCGTTTCGCTTGCGGAGAGGAGGTAGAAGGGGAAGCTAAAGCAGAGCAGTGAGACATTTACCAATATGGGTTAACACTTGGGGTAGACTACATAGATGACAGCTTAAAGGTTATCAGCATTATTTTGACGAGTGTTTGAGTATTTCTTAACGTAATAAAGTAAAAGTGAATGTCATGTTTAATAATGGAAGGGATGATGATGGGGGGGACAAAGCTTTTCACATATGAAAATTTGTTGGGTTTTTTTTCTTTATATTTTATTGATTGCATTAATGAGAAGTGGAAGTGTTTGAAGACAGTCATTGTTCCAATGTGCTTCTACAGCTTTATTTATTATTTGGGTAATGGCAATTCTAAGTAGATCAACTTCCATTGCCACAGCAAAGATTGTCTGTTGAGAATATACCAGTGTGATTTGAATGTTATAAAAAGATTGAGTTGATGTTTACAAGTAAGCTTAATACACAAGAAATGACCAACTATTCAATCAATGTGTGTTGTTTTTTTTGTTTTAGCCATTCAAGGCAGGTTTTGTCAATCAGTTATTTTTAATCTCTTTATTTTTTCAGAAGTATATCCATTTATGAATTTATGCTTATTTAACCCCACAAGTTGTATTTGTGAACTTTTATGTTAATTAATTGCGCCATTATGACCTCTAAGATTTTTATTTCTTCCCCACCTTGGCTAATTTACCAGCTGCCCCAAGGCCTGCTATAAGTGTAAGCAGTTTAAATTAATCAATTTAAGCATCAATAAGTTAAGATTTTTATAGAGAGTTTCAAAGCCAATGGACAGAACTTTGGGTTCAATATGTAACTCTTCTTAAATAGCATAATAATATTTGATACTGGTAATAAATAGTCTACACTTCACTGATATCAGCACAGACTGAACTTCTTTCTCGCTGCACACTGATCAAAGCATGCCAAATTTCTTTCTTGCTGCACACTGATCAAAGCATGCCAAATTTCTTTCACACTGCACACTGATCAAAGCATGCCAAAATTCTTTCACACTGCACACTGATCAAAGCATGCCAAATTTCTTTCACACTGCACACTGATCAAAGCATGCCAAATTTCGTTCTCGCTGCACACTGATCAAAGCATGCCAAATTTCTTTCTCGCTGCACACTGATCAACGCATGCCAAATTTCTATTGAAGATCACATTCACTGTAATGGTTTTCCTCTCACACACCAAAATCAATGTAGAATGGCGGAGGAACACATTCAATGTGATGGTGAACATCTCATACATCAAATCAAGGTAGAATGGAGGTACACATTCAATGTGATGGTGGACATCTCATACATCAAATTAAGGTAGAAGGGAGGAACACATTCAATGTGATGGTGGACATCTCATGCCCCAAATTAAGGTAGAAGGGAGGAACACATTCAATGTGATGGTGGACATCTCATACATCAAATTATGGTAGAAGGGAGGAACACATTCATTGTGATGGTGGACATCTCATACAACAAATCAAGGTAGAATGGAGGAACACATTCATTGTGATGGTAGACATCTCATGCACCAAATTAAGGTAGAAATGCAGAGGTACATATTCAATGTGATGGTGGACCTCTCATACACCATATCTAGGTAGGATAATGAGATATAACAGAGTAGGAGGCTGTTAGCTTTAATACAAATATAACAGAGTAGGTGACAGTTAGCTTTATTACAAATATAACAGAGTAGGGGACTGTTAGCTTTATCACAAATATAACAGAGCAGGTGACTGTTAGCATTATTACAAATATAACAGAGTAGGTGACTGTTAGCTTTATTACAAATATAACAGAGTAGGTGACTGTTAGCTTTATCACAAATATATAGAGTGGCAGAATTTCAGGATAGTTATTAAATGTACATACTTTCCACAGACCATCAGTCGGCATAGGCATAATCTCCAAAATCACCCCCACCCCCTCCCACCCCCAATATCCTGCAGTGCGTAACTTATCAATTATGGATGATAATACTAATCTGTACGTTTAGTATCGCATTTTTGCTCTTAAAATTATTATAAACTTCCTGACATTTCGCACTTTAACTTTCCATTTACCGGTATGCTCCTGTGGAGACCTGATCATTGTTGAAGATTATTGTTTTCATTAAACATTTCTTAAACAAATATAACTATAAACAATAAAAGGTTGAAAATATTTTAAAATAATATTTTACTGATCCTTAGAATCAGAAGAAAAATGAAGGATATATAGTAAGACATAATAATAAAGTTTATTTGAAAAAATCACGCTTCATCCCCAAAGGCTCGAAGCGCGGTATAAAGTCAACCATATTAAAAGAGAACTGAAACAATCTATATTTTACCACAGTAATACACAAAACGCAACACTAAAAAACTACAAACCAGCATATCCAGTCAGAGTCTTTCATCCTTGCAACCATAAACAACACAAGCCAATATACATCTAGGAGACAATAGCTAGCTGGAAAAGATGGTAGACAACATCACCCCAGCAGGTGTTTCAGACATAGATGTATTTTCAAATCAGTTTTGAAGGCTTTCATCGTCTGCCTGCAGAGGCGTAGCGTGGTGGGGGCAGGGGGGGCAGATGTCCCCGGGCGCCACCTAGTTAGGGGCGCCAAAATTTGCTTTGATATTATTTTTTTGATGAAAATAATGGGTTTGAGAGTTGAAAAAAAGAAAAAGGGGCGCTAAAAATTGATCTTGTCCCCGGGCGCGAATCTTGTCCCCGGGCGCCAAACACCCTCGCTACGCCACTGTCTGCCTGTCTCTGAGATTGGCAGGAAGAGTGTTCCAAATTGTTGGGCCAGCAAATGCGAAAGTGTGCCTTCCGTAAGTCTCAAGGCGAACACGTATGTTTAATCCTTATTTTGCTACAACAATGCTTAACTATGCAGAAGTCTAAATTTAATTAATTTATTAAAGCAAGGAAAGCACACACACACAAAGAGGGTGGGGGTGGGAGCAGAGAGAAAACTCAGAAACCAACTCAGCTCGCAGCAATTAAAATTAATTCAAATTTTAATCTCTTCAAGAGAAGTGTAACAATAAGGGATTATTTTAGTGTTCCGACATAAGGGACACTACCCCTTAGAAATAAAATTAAAGTTTAGTATGACGAATCACCTCCTCTCAAATGTACAAAATCTGTAGCGTAACAGAGTGGGGGTGATGGAGGTATGTGTAGCGTAACAGAGTAGTGTAATGCTTGCGAAATATGTAGCGTAACGGAGGAGTGGGGTGATGGTGAAATATGCAGAGTTACGTTGACCGTGCACTGTAACATCTAAATGTTACATAGACACCCTGCACAATGAGACATGTAGTTATTGAACTAACTGCAGTGGTCAAGTTACATAGACACTCTGCAAAATGATACCTGTGGTTATTGAACTAATTGCAGTGGTCAAGTTACATAGACACCTTGCACAATGAGGCATGTGGTTATTGAACTAACTGCAGTGGTCAAGTTACATGGACACCCTGCACAATGAGACATGTGGTTATTGAACTAACTGCAGTGGTCAAGTTACATAGGCACTCTGCACAATGAGACATGTGGTTATTGAACTAACTGCAGTGGTCAAGTTACATGGACACCCTGCACAATGAGACATGTGGTTATTGAACTAACTGCAGTGGTCAAGTTACATAGGCACTCTGCACAATGAGATATGTGATCATTGAACTAACTGCAGTGGTCAAGTTACATGGACACCCTGGACAATGAGGTATGTGGTTTTTCATCATATTGTTGTTGTCAAGTACTTACGTGGACTAGAGTCGGTCAATAGCGCATACTGTTTATAAAGCAACTTGTAAAAAAAAAAGAACAATATGTGAAAAATTATCTTTCTTGTTAAATACTGTTAAGGATATCAACGTGTTTTTAAATGTTGCTGTACTAAGCTGACTAAGTTTGGAAGTGAGTGTCGAAATGAAATGATTGGCTGAATGTGGTGGTTGAGGTGTGTGATTACAATCGGTGTTTTTAATGTTCCAGTACTAAGCTGACTAAGTTTGGAAGTGAGTGTCGAAATGAAATGATTGGGCTGAATGTGGTGGTTGAGGTGTGTGATTACAATTGGTGTTTTTAATGTTCCAGTACTAAGCTGACTAAGTTTGGAAGTGAGTGTCGAAATGAAATGATTGGCTGAATGTGGTGGTTGAGGTGTGTGATTACAATCGGTGTTTTTAATGTTCCAGTACTAAGCTGACTAAGTTTGGAAGTGAGTGTCGAAATGAAATGATTGGGCTGAATGTGGTGGTTGAGGTGTGTGATTACAATCGGTGTTTTTAATGTTCCAGTAATAAGCTGACTAAGTTTGGAAGTGAGTGTCGAAATGAAATGATTGGCTGAATGTGGTGGTGGGGGTTTATGATTGAAACTGGTGTTTGTGTTGGGTGGAAAGTGGGGGGGGGGGGAAATCGTGATTCGGAGTGTAAATGGTGTCTCCTCATTGTTCATTAATCTCATTTTAATCATTAAAGGGAATTAACAATTCAAAGCTTGTTCGATTACTCCCCTTAATGTATATTTATTTTTTTTTTAATATATTATAAAAATTAAATAAACTTTCCATTGGTAACGTTCGTCCTGGAACCTCTAGTGCAGATAACAAACAAAATTTTACGAAAATGCTTTTCATTTTTTACAATTATCAAAATAATTTGGGTAAATTTAAAATGTTAATTTAATGTGTTTTAAAATGCAGGAACTAACAAAAAGAAGAAAAGGCCGAGAATGAACTTGGGATAGACACACACCAAATTTAAATTTAAAAAATAGTTGTAGTACAAGGCATAGTTTATTTTATTTTTATTTAAAGTAATTTTCCTGTTTATTCCATTGAATATATATTTAACTTCATTCTTTCATCTCGTACATGAAAACGATTACTGTATCGGTGAATTTACCAAACGCAGTGATAATTCTTAAAATAAATTTTATCTATATTATGAGATGGCAAAGTTGAAGGTGTGTGGGCCAAGTTAAACGTGGGACAAGCGCGGTAATCACGAAGTTGAGACCGTAACCTTGACCATGGCAACGTCTATCAGGTTAAAACCCTTGATAGAGTTCATCAACACTCGTGGGTCCCAAGCTCGGTCGAGTTGTTATAGGTTTGAGGCGGAGGGGAGATTGCAGTTTTCGGTTGCTCCCAAATTGAACTCCATTATTTGTGTACATTTTACAGAGGATGGCAGGGACCTCCTTAAAAGGGCGAAGACTGTGACGTATTTCCGTCTCTAGACAAGATGAAAATATCAACAAAGCAAATAATGATGCGTATAAAATTCACACGTCTTTTAATGTAGAATAATTTTTATGTTCAACTATGATGTTGGTTTTTGACTGATGAGAAGGGACAGCTGGGGGGGAGGGACAGAACAGCTCCTGTATATAAGTGATGTGTTTGGTGACAACGTGACTACTGGACCGTGCAGGTCAGACACGAGAAGAGAGAGAGAGGGGGAATGGGGGGTTAGTTGGCTCATATAACCTCCACGATTTCTTAAGACAAGGAGATTAACGAAACATTCCGCCATCTTTGTCAACATTGACGGGACAATTCTCGACTGTACACAAGCTCAGATGTTGACTTTTTTTTTTTCTTCTCTTTTTCACTTTTGCATTAATAAAGATTTGTCTAAATCATGTACTGTAATGATTCAAATATTTGTGTCAATATTTATGAAGTAGCAACGAACATAATTTTATGGTTGGGTGTCACCTCAACACGAAGAACTGAATTAAAGGGTCACAGCATTGGGAAGTTTCAGAACCTCTGTACTAGAAATAAGTAGCGTAACGGAGAAGTGGGGTGATGGTGAAATGTGTAGAGTTACGTTGAACGTGCATTGTACAATCTAAATGTTTAATAAGGGTGTTCACCCATAAAGATATTTGGCATCGCCTTGTGTGACAAAAGGCTTACTTATGGACGTACCAGCAGTCTATAATGTCCTATTGGACAAAAATAATAAGTTATTATTTTTGGTAATCATTTACTTTTGTGGCGTGGAGAAGTTTGCTTTGTGAGAGTATAGCAAATGATCAGTGGGGTAGCTAGAGTTTATAAGAGCCGGGCGGTCAGTGATTTTGCTACCCATAAATTGGTGAAAAATAAAATGCAAACCGAATGCCCATAAAAATAATTCATATTAAATCTTGAATTTCAAAGAAAATAAGTGTCCCCTCCCCACCCCCCCCCCTCCTCTTCAACCCTCTCTCCGTGCAATAACGATTCACAAAATAGACGCTATTTATTTCAACCAAGGCAAAAAGTGTCATTCCACTGAACTTCCCCCGGGCTAATATCGTTCAGTGTTCACTGAAAACGTAAACATTGAAAACAACTATTCTCAAAGTAATTCAAGATCACCCTTATTAGTTTTTTTTTCTTTTAAAAATAATATTTATTAATAATAGAAAGAAATATTTTGTTGAAATCATTAGAAGTTATAAAGAAATAATAACATTTTTGTTTAAAATTGAAACCGTATCAATGATCAATGCGATCCTTTTGAACAGCGGTTCTCAACCTGTGGGTCGCGACCCCTTTGGGGGTTGCACGACCCTTTCCCAGGGGTCGCCTAAGACCATCTGAAAACACATATGCTTTAGTTATGAAGTAGAAAAGGAAATGATTTTGTGGCTGGGGGTCGCCACAACATAAGAAACTGTATTAAGGGGTCGCCACAACATAAGAATCTGTATTAAGGAGTCGCCACAACATAAGAAACTGTATTAAGGGGTCGCCACAACATAAGAAACTGTATTAAGGGGTCGCGGCATTAGGAATGTATGTATGTTATCTCCATGTATATTTGTGCATTTAGGTTAATTCCCTGTCACTATGTTTGTGTGTTTTTTCATTTCCAAATTAATATATGCATATGTGTTATTTCTATGCCAATAAGTATTTGTATGTGTATTATTTTCATGCTTATTTGTATGTGTGTTTTGTTACACCCATTCTTAATAGTATATGATTTTTTTTATTTCCATGACATGTAATTTACATTAATATGTATGTGTATTATTTTTACATGCTATTATTATATATAGTTTTGTTATTTCCATGTTGAATGTGTTTTTTTTTCATGCCAATTAGTATAAGTATGTGTGTTATTTACATGAAAATTTGCAAATCACTGTGTATTATTTCCATGCACAAAAATTATGAGTGTGTGTTATATCGTTCCATTTGGTATATGTATGTCTATTATTTCCATGCAAATTAGTATATGTATTTATGTTTACATGTAAATTAGTATTAGAATGGGTCTTATTACCATGCCAATTAGTTTATGTATTTTTTATTTTTATGCCAATGAGGCTATATATGTGTGTTATTCACAAGCCACTTAGTATAATAAGTATGTTTGTTACTTCCGTGCCAATTTAAGTATGTGTGATATGTTAATGCCAATTAGTATCATATTTGTGTGAATTATTTCCATGTTAATTAGTATATGTATGTTTTTTTCATGCCAATTAGTATATGAATGTGTGTTATTTCCAACCAATAAGTATATGTATTTTTTATGGTGACCAGACATATGCGCACAAGACAATTGCGCACACGACAAACGCGCACAGACAATCCCGCAATGACCCAAATGCGTACAGGACAAACGCGAACACCGATAGTTGCGCACACGGACAATGGCGCACACCGACAAATGCGGACACCGACAATCGCCCACAGTGACAAATGCGAACAGCTATATAAGCGCACACCGACAAATGCGCAAATAGCAAGTTATGCATCGCCAATTTAAAGATGATAATGGATTTAGTCTTAGTTGGTTTTCAGCCAAAATACATCATGTTTAAAGCTAACAATATATTAATAATCATAATAAATGTAATAATAATTGTATGCATATTTTTAAAAAAATTAACTTTTAAATGTATAGACTAATAGTATAGTAATAAAATGTTCGTTCTAGTAGTACTGCTACGTCATGATTTTTAAGAGATGTCATTTAAAAAAATTTAATTGGATATTTAAGTCTTAATCAGCATGTTAAACCATCGTAGTATGATGGAAGCTCGTAAAATGAGTATTAAACAAATAACAGCAGTACTACTACTTAAGCATATAGTTGAAAATAAGACGTATA
>CAXITT010000042.1:2691-16463 GCA_964033795.1 Lymnaea stagnalis
TGAGACATACATTTGATGTGTTTAAATTGCACATGAGACATACATTTGATGTGTTTAAATTGCACATGAGACATACATTTGATGTGTTTAAATTGCACATGAGACATACATTTGATGTGTTTAAATTGCTCTGGTTTAAAATTTTGCCATAGAAAGAATATTTGCTGGATAAATGCTAAAAATGAATAGATAAAATGTATTCAAAACACATTATTTGGATAAAGAAAAGAATCTTATCTTACCTTATCTTATCTTATCTTACCTTATCTTATCTTATCTTACCATATCTTATCTTATAGTGTTGAAATGTAGCCAAAAAAAGGTGCAATGGTAAAGCATCATCGGTAACTTTTATGGTCCTGAGCAGAGCTATCCACATGGGACCCTGATGGTAAACTCCTTCACTTTGAGTGTCACTCATTGAAGAATGTGTTCTCTTCTCTAATCTGTATCACAAATTAATTCTGACATTGTCACACAAACACTCATACATTTTTACACTGGCTATCTATTTTAATACATTTGAGATTAAAACTAAATATTGTGAATTTTCATTAACTAAAAAACTAAAAATTGTGAATGTTAACAAAATTGTATTATTTTTAAAATATCTACCTTATGATAATTATAGTTTATAACATCCTACAGTTGTAAATAAATTGTAATTTAATGTCATGATTATTGATTGGTAAGCCATTGACCATGAGTTGTTAACCCTAAAGAGCCACAAACATGATGTTTTTATCATAGCCAGATCCCACTGTGTGGCTCATCTAGGTCTAGATCCTTTAGCTTTATAAAATCTTTGTCAACACCCTCCCCCCCAAAAAAAAGAAAAAGTAACGAATTATATTATCATTTAATTCACAGCTTATATTATACTCATGCACCAGACTTGTTTCCCCAGGAACTAAAAAAATAGTACAATTCCATCTCAAAATAGTACAATACTGTCTCAGAATAGTACAATATTGAACAAATTAGTACACTTGGTAGCAATAAAAGGGGCACATTCTTTAACTGAGTACACATTTATAAATATTTAAATACCTCGTGTCTTGATGATGTTTGCTGAACTTTTAAGCTGCTGGAGTTCTTTTGCACTGAAAGTTTCATCCAAGTCCAAGCAGCTTCCTGATTTTCTCTTGAGGACCATTGTTGTTCCCTGGTCTGTGCATGTTTTCAGGACCATAGAGAATACTCTCTCGCACACAGCACTGGAGTGAGATATGGTGAGGATCCCTTTCACTACAGGTGCAAGATTCTTAAGGGCTGGGTGCTTTTGGCTAATTGTTTGCCAAATCCTGTCAACTCTTACCCCATCCTCAACACAATCCTCAATGTTCCTCTGCTGATGCCTATCAAACTCTTCATAGATGGTGTCAACATCAGTCCCTCTGGGGATCAGAATGGGGAATCTGTTAAGGAAGTATTCTAGCTGGTGTTGTTTAACCTCTATTCTCCTTTTTGGATCAACTACAGAAGCATTCTGAAGTACAGGATCCCTTAGGGAAGTTTTTTTTAGAAGGTAGTCAAGCACCATCTCAAAATATTTTCCAACAGAAGCATAGAACTAGAACTCCACAACCCCATTGTCTCTGGGGCTGTACTTTTCTTTGTTTTGCAGCATGGTCTTTGTCTGAGATCCAACAATCAGGTCAGCATCATTTTTCTGACTGCTTCTTAGCTTGCATTGGAACTGAAAGACACAAAAATTATAAACTAGTACTGTAAGTATTATGATAAACCATTTAGATGATAATCTAAAACAAAAGAAATGTATTAAATTTGTCCAACTAACTACAACATAAATGCATACATTAACATAATCAATCTACACAAGCTCACCTGGTCAATACCATTAACTGCTGTTGGCAAGAGAAATCTGCTGTACAAGTCACCAATTAGGCTGCAGGGATCTCCTTCAGCATGATGATCATGGCTTCTTCTGCCTGCAGTTGGACAAGTACCTGTAAAAATAACCATGTGTCATTAAAATACTATTAAGTACAACAGTATGGTAAGGTAAATAATACAAAATTACTAATGTCCACTACAGACAACTTTGCACAAAATAAAATGAATTGTATGAAAATATTGCTGGTCTAATGAAATGTGAGTAAAATTATGCAGCTTCAAGACTTATGAATTATAAAAATTCATCTCACCTAATCATAAACTTTCAGTGTGTAAGACAAGAAATAGCAGTTAAGTTGATTTGTTAGTGACCGCAAAAAGTCATAAATGGCATCAACCTGCTTCACAGAGTAAGTTGTGCAATGTCCTTCCAACACAGCAGTTGTCTGCCCATCATGTGGTTTCTTATTTGGTTTGGAATTTGTATATTTGTCTTCATAAAAAAAGTGCATAAAGTGGTCCCAGTTTTCAAACAATCTTTTTAGGCATCTTGCAATACTAAGCCATCTGGTGCAGACATGCTTGATACTTTTCATCTGTTCTGCACCATACAGGACTTGCAGGTTCTTCAATTCACTCTGTCTCTTCACACTTTTCTTGAAGAAGTAACAAACGTCAACCAGGACCTCCTCAACTTGGGGGAGACAGGAAGCCCCCTTTTTAGCTGCAAAATCCACCAGATGGAGGCAGCGTCATGCCAGATAAATGTCTTGCTTTCCTTTAGTAAAACTGTATACTCCATTGTATTGGCCAGTCATCACATTGGCATTGTCACAGCCAAATGCAATGCAGTTTACCCATTGTATTGGCCAGTCATCACATTGGCATTGTCACAGCCAAATGCAATGCAGTTTACCCATGAAATGCCCTGTGAATTCAATTCATCTGCCATGATCTTAAATATATTCTGTCCTGTGGCCGAGGACGCTTTGTACACCGGCAAAGCTAGGAGATGAGAATTTACAAGGCCACCCTATCCTTCAATGGTGACCACTGGAGAGTACTGCTTTTTGTCTGAGTCTTTACTACCATCAGTAGCAATACTGAATGGCAATCTCGGCATCCTAATGGCTAATTTCTTCATAGTAATTGCAGACATTTCTAAAATCATAGCTGTTGCTATATCTCTGCCACATTTTATATCTGATATGAATAAAAGAAAATTAAATAATAAAGATATTAATGAAAATATCTGGTATGACACTAAAATAATTATTCCTATGGCACAAATCATCTTTAAAGCTGCACTCAGAAATTTGCTCTTTTTATTTTATTAAAACATAGCTTCTACACAAGCTACTTGATTTTGGAAAAGTGATTTTGAATTTAATATTTGACAAAAAGATGTCAAGGATGTACTTTTTACTCAGTGCTTCTTTAAAGGACTTACAGGCTTTGATTTCAAAATGTTTTTTGCAATCGTTTTGACACTCAATAACTACAGCAAGTCGTTGAGGGGATATATTGTTTAAGGGATAGAGCTGCTTAGTGGGTTCTAAAAATATATTTCAATATTTCAAATGCGACTAACTAGATATTAAAAAATATGTCCAAATCCAACTTCCCAGTGCAGACTAGTTGGGTAATTTATTTTATTTTAAAAATCTTCTCTAGTTTTCTCCGTTTCACATTTGCTGCTTTAGTGAATTAAGTGCCAGTCTTCTAGCACGCCTAAATTAGGAAAAGTAAAGTACTGTAAAGAGTAAATTAAAAGTTAAAAGTAAAGTAAAGCAACAATATAAAAACATGTGACATGTGGTAAGAATCCCTGCCTTATTTATTATTACTAGGCACTTTGATAAAAATTTCAAAACATTTTTAAAATATAAAAATACTACAGCTGTATAGAGCCTGGAGAATAGTTTACAAAAAGATCAAGATCAACTTTCTAACTCAAGTGGTTCAAACGTTATGAATTTTTTAGTAGGAACCGCAAAATCAATTTTTTACTATGGGGTTTTCCTCCACATTTGTGACCCTCATTTTGCCTTTTTTTAAACGCCTATAACTATTATAAAATGAGACAAAAATATAATATTTACAGTGTACATGGTACATAGTTAAATATGAGTACTTCTAAGTAAAGCCACAAAATATAAATTAGATTTTGTTAATATTCCGCAAAAATTAAAAAGAAAATCTTTATTATTTTCCTATTAAAAATATATAAAATATGCTGACTCGTCACTTATTTGAAATTACGATAATTAATTAAATATGTTAATTTTTTTTTTTTAAATTTCCCAAAACTTATAATAACAATATTCTTTAGATATTAATTTCAAATCTTCTGTGGAATTGTTTAACATTTATAAGTATAAACAAATAATAAAGGGATTATTTGTTTCATTTAGTTAAAATTGATGATTACACTTTTTATTTTACCATTTTCTACATATGTATATTATATATTATTCCTATATGAGTATGACAAAACAATCAGTATGTCATTCATTTTAAGTTTGTCATCTTGTTTTACAAATCAACATGTATTGTTAGAATCAACTTTGACTTTAGAGGTAAATAGAAAATAAAATAAGTTATAGTCATTTGTTTGAGGTAAGTACAAGCTTTTATGATTGTTCTTTAGTAATATCTAAAGTAATTCTTGGATTATTGTGCCAGAAAGTGTGTTTTTTTCTTTGAGAAACTGAGGATTATATAATAATTCTCTTGTGGAATATTGTGATTAAATATAGGATACTTCAATACCAAAGGTAAGTGAATATTTTTAAATTTTTTACTTAGTTTATGCCTTAAGTAAGAATCACAATATTCATTAAAATTTTATTACATATCCTAAAATATCATTAAATATAATTTATTATAATATTACAAAGTAGTTGGGTTGGGACTTGGCCTTAACCCTGATATAGTATACTTTGTAATATACTATATGTATAAATGGCCTATAGCCTATGTTCATTATATATATAAATAAATATTTATCTATAAATATATAAACTAATATAAATGATTATTATATTAGTTGTAATAAAAGCTATTTATCCAACTCCTTAAATCATTTATAATAGTATAATTACTATTATAATTCTTTTACTAAGCCTATCTAAGTCAAAGACAAGAGCTTATCAATCCCATGTCAGTGTCAGCCAGGTCCATGGGAACCAACCCAAAAATTAAAATCACTGATATTCAATAAGCCAATAATAATTATTTATGTTATAAAACATTTTTTATTTATACAAAATGATTTATTATTAGTTACATTTCCCATTTACACTCTGGATAGCCAACTTAATGAATTATTAATTACCCCACGGCCACTATCGATAATTGGAAATAAGCAGACAAGCACGGTGGCCATGATGACAAATTACATAGCCTAAGCCTAAAAAAATGACATCTTGGAAATTCGTTTTTGAAGCCCACCCATGGTCTACACTCATGAATTTTGGATACGTTGTAAATGAACCTATACATTATAAGAGCTGATTTTTTTTATTATTGAGCGCATTTTTACAAAAAAGTTATTATTGAGTGAAGTTGACCAATTTTTAAGTTCAATTTTCAAAGCTTTAAGCTTGACCAAAAAAATCAAAGAACTCTAAATATAACAGGTAAGATGTCGGCTTTAATTAATTGGCGGTAGTAAAATTATATTATCATGCTAAAAATTGATTATAAAACGCGAAACAACGATACCCTCAGTAAGTTAAAAAGTAGAGGTCGCCATTATGACAACGAAAATACGATACCCGTTTTTCGGGTATTTCCGGTCGATACCGAGGTCCCTAATTATTACCCTTTTTTTTATTAGCCTTATATTATCATGCCTTACTTAAGTCTTTTCATTCCTCTTATATAGAGAGCGTACAACTATATACGTTGGTTATTTTCGCTAATAAAATATTGTCTTTTTTATTTTTTAAGTGTTCAATACCTATTTTATCATACATTTGGAAGAAAAATATATAAAAATATAATATTTAAAGATTTTAAATAATAATTGATGTTTTTTAGCGAATTCGAGGTTCACGTGACATGCAGAAGCGTTATCGCCATTTTGGGAAAATTTGGGCAAGACGCTAGTCGACTCGGCAGCCCAAAATTTTAAATAATGAATACTACAGACGAAAATATTGATCAAATTTTATCTGAAACATCTGGGCAAGATAGTTGGGAACCTGAATCTAGTGACTTTGATTCAGATTTTGATGAGAATCTGCCTTTATAGCCCATTATAGTCACTAAAACTAGAAGGTTAGTAATCGAGTGTTTCGTCATTCTATATTTTTTATAGATTTTTTACTTTTATTTTTATTTTATTGGTTTAAATTGTATTTTTAATCATAATTGAAGTATTTACTACCCATTTTAAAATGAATCTACGCAGATAAAATCATTGTATAATTTGCAAATATTTTATTACATAAATAATTTTAGAAGACGTTATGCTTAGAAACTGTTGCTAGGGAATGTAAACAATGCAGTCGGCACTAATTATTATGATATATTTTATCCTAAAGACCATGAAATTTGACATCGATGTGTGTTATAAAAAATTAATTATCTGACACTAATTTTTTTAGTCATAATGATTTTTAGACAGTATTTGAAGTATTAAAAACTGGAAATTTAAGTAAGTATATATTTTATATTCATTGCATCCCTAATAGTTGCATCATATAGGTCTATAATATTAGTTCTTCTTTTACATTCACAGGCTAGGCTTGTATGAGGTTCGAGATGATGACCCACTGGTTCCCACTCCTAAGTTTCCCCCAGCCAGAAAGACAGGCTGACATGTGTGGGAAGAAATGTCATCATAACATGGATACAATCTGCATCCTAAAGTCTAAGGATTTTCAAGATATGTTTCACACTGAATTTGGTTGAAACATTTGTAAAATACACCTATTCAACTACCATGGGACCTTCTAAACCATCCATCAACTGTGGTTTGTTGATATCTCAACAACATATCACTTTTACACATTTCTAGGACTACTAATGTGCATGTCAACTGTACAAGTCCTCAGTGTACAAAAATACTCGTCAACCGCAACAATGTTTCACTACTACCATGAATTGTGGGCTCATGCTGTATTCCCCAAAACAGATTTATTCAAATAAGACATTCTTCAAAGTTGATAATATTGAAACAGACAATGAGGACAAACTATGCAAAGTGAACTTGTCAGACTTTATCAGAAGTAAATAAAGATAAAAACCAAAGCAATGTGATATGATGTGATGGATAATAATTTATACTATGTTCAGTGGAGAGAAAATTAGACAAGCCTCACTTATTTCAAATAATATGACAGCAAATGGATTTTCTTTTGTGAACAAAACCAAAACTGATGGTGTCTTTCTAGGCAATTATTGGGGAGAAAAACCAAATATTGTCAAATCAGATTTTGAAATCATACCATTCATTCCTGTGTGGTGTTGACCAGTTGATAACTGAATATATCATTCTAAGTAAAGAGAACAGCACTGGACCAATCCCTTTTGCCATTTTGTTGATAATGACAGCTATAATCTCGTCAGGATTGTTCAAAAGAAAACTATGATATAGATGAAGTGAAGCTACCTGACATTATATTCTCAACTGACTTCACCGAGGAAATTATTTTAGCATTTGATGATTTACTGAAAGTGATGCAGTTTTTAAAGTGCTGCAAAAGTAAATAACACCAAATACAATCTAAATGCAATAATTCCTGATTGCATAGATTTTAAAAGCCATTGTCAGTGTGCTAGTGCTTTAAATTAGGAATGCTAAGAAAATAAAATTATAAATCAAATATAGCGCATGGTAAATTTATCTTTGTTAAAAAAACAAGAAACTTTCTGACTAACAGTACCATGAAGTTTAAAATCTCTATTATTTTTTAAAATCTTGAAGTAATTTTTAAAAGGTAAAATAATAATAACCTGTAATTTTTGTGAATACTTGGTGGGGGCGGTGATTTTTATTTTTTTAAAATTATTTCTCCTTTTTGACACATTTTACAAAATAATTTATATTTTGGTCAAATTCTTATGAAATGTTCTAAATCATGAATATGATATAGGAAAATGAATTTGGTTTCTAAATAAACAGATTTTATTAAATAATGTATGTGGTTTGTTTTTTTCCTTCTTTGCATTTGATCACCAATTTTTTTTTACACATTTTCATTTTTTTAAAAATTGCATTTTTTTTCACAACTTCTAAGTCTAAGTATTGACACTATGTGTTTGAAAACAAATATTTTTAGAAACCTCATGCATTTCCCCACAATCATATATAACATCATGAATTTTAGACAATGATTCTAAAAGTTATTGACTCTTTTTTAAGGTCACTAGAAATCTCATGAAAAACATGCAAAATTCAAGAAACTAAAGAGTTAAATTAAGACTTAATTTAATTTAAATTAAGGCAATGAAATTTAAGCGCGAATAATTATTTCTAGTAATATAAAATTAAAACTTACTCTTTACCTGATGGAACTAAAGGCTTAAAATTGCGTCTTTTTGTTCGAATACAATAACCATTTAACAAAATAGTACAAGATTTTTTTTTTTAATCTACGTTTCATGATTCTTTTGTCATTTACGACGCCATTGTGGAAAAACAAGGAGAACTCTTCTGTCTTCAAAGATACGTTATAAAAGTTGCCCAATAGGATATATCTAGATTTAAATATTTTTTATTTTTATTTTATAAATCTATCTACTTTGTCTGATATTTCTATCTAGCCCACTGGATCCATGCACTGCCATGTAACGGTGGTACTCGCAAAGGACCTCAATATCAGGGGGTGCATTCGCCCAGGGCACTTTAAAAAAAAAATTATAATGAGGGGTGGCATTTTCGGCGAGCTGAAGAGTTTTTTTTTTTTTAAACTTTGTGGTAGTGGGTGGTACAACATCCTAGTTAACATATCGCAACATAATCCCTAGTCCGCTCATAATGTTTCCCAGATCTGCTCATTATGAGGACACGTAACACATCAACCAACGCTTGGACATTGGTCGCTCTCTTAATTACTATATTTTAAAAAAAAACAACCAAAAAGAATAAAAGATAACTATGAATCTGTGAAATAAGGAGAAAAAACACTTTTTTAAAAATTCTCATAATATTATTGTTATCACACCCGGTTCCGAAACCATTTAATCTATATGGAGCCACTCCTGGTCCGAATAGCCTTTTGTAGCTATATTTACTTGGGTACCTATAGGTGCAGCCTTAATAAAAAGTTAGTAATGTTACTCTTACTTTAGTCAATAAAAGAGGAGTAATTGTTCTCAGGCTATAGCCTATAAAAATGGACAGTATTTTTCTGATGATGAAGTCATTGCACAACACTCCATGATGGGCTCTTTAGTCTATCTTTAGCTAGTCAATAAGACGAGGCAACACCTCATCGTCTTAGATGTTACTCTTACTTTAGTCAATAAAAGAGGAGTAATTGTTCTCAGGCTATAGCCTATAAAAATGGACAGTATTTTTCTGATGATGAAGTCATTACACAACACTCCATGATGGGCTCTTTAGTCTATCTTTAGATAGTCAATAAGACGAGGCAACACCTCATCGTCTTATGTGGATGGACAGGCGCCGTGTTCAAAACAATGAAACTTCATCATGTCCCGGTATGATTAAATTATAAATAGATTTTTTTTTTTAAATTAAAATTAAAAAAAAAAAATCGTACAACAACAAAAATGAAACAAAATATGACGTATCATAGGAGGGTGGGGCGGGGGTGTTGTAGCAAAAATTGGAGTTCATAAATGTGCGAAAGTTGCGTTCATGTTTTGTCAAGTAACTTTAGTAGATGGAAAGTTCACGCATTGCCATCGTCAAAGTTTCGCGGGCTATAACTAGTGGAAAATAACCCGTTGGGAGACAAATTGATAATGTATAAAGTTAGTAGACAATGTAATGATCAACGTGATGTATCGGGCGAGGATATAGTTTCATGAATTGAACAACGATTTTTTTTTGGGGGGGGGGGGGGGGTTATAGCGTTAGGACTCTGCGTGATTTTCTATTGTTTTATGTTTTGGGGTTATGGGGCATTATGATAAAACAAAAATGAAAAGTTTTACAGTGTTACAAGCATGCACAGCAATGTGCGGCAAATTGAGACCAGGGAATATTTCTTAAAGAGAAATGCTGAAACTTATCTTCCCGGTTTTTTTTGTTTTGAACATATGAATGAAAAAGACTGGATGGATGAATGAGGGATTAAAGCTATAGCTTGATAATGTATGGAGTAGGTGACGAAGTGGGCTTATTCAAAAACGTAGTCTGCTAGTTTGAGATATGTTCAGATAGGGCTGATTTAACTCCCAGCGCCAAGCAAAGGCTGGAAAGAGTAAACACAGATGCGGCAGTTATTTCCTGCATGATTGACATCGTTGGTACAGCCACTGGATGTGTGCCTTGGAATGGCATCGCTGGTACAGCCACTGGATGTGTGCCTAGGATTGACATCGTTGGTACAGCCACTGGATGTGTGCCTATACCAGCCATTTTAAAATCGCATTCGAGAACAGTGGAATGAGTGGATGGCTAGCGGCGAAAAGTCATTCACAAAAGGAGGAAACATGCGTGCTCTACCGCTGGAGGTTTTGTGCATTTCAAGAAGTGTGGCATATCAAATTCAATAGATGATTTGGAGGACGACAACTTGTGGCAAGATGAACAGGAAGCCGAAGCTGAGACCACACCATCTGATACGAAATGAGATCCATACGATGACTGCCTTACAAATCTATCATAAAAAAATCGCACATGTACTTATGACATCAGATGACAAGCGGGAGGATTTTTGATAGCTTTCAACCGGAAACCCTCACGTCTGCAAAACATGTAAAAATATCTTTGATCTATGAGGGGCGTTGCTGACTCGCCAGGGACTTGTCCGGCCTCTGCTCCCTCTCTAGTGTTAGTTTCCTTCCCTCTGCTCCCTCTCTAGTGTTTGTTTCCTTCCTCCTGCTCCCTCTCAAGTGTTTGTTTCCTTCCTCCTGCTCCCTCTCTAGTGTTTGTTTCCTTCCCTCTGCTCCCTCTCTAGTGTAAGTTTCCTTCCTCCTGCTCCCTCTCTATTGTTAGTTTCCTTCCCTCTGCTCCCTCTCTATTGTTAGTTTCCTTCCTCCTGCTCCCTCTCTATTGTTAGTTTCCTTCCTCCTGCTCCCTCTCTAGTGTTTGTTTCCTTCCCCCTGCTCCCTCTCTAGTGTTAGTTTCCTTCCCTCTGCTCCCTCTCTAGTGTTAGTTTCCTTCCTCCTGCTCCCTCTCTAGTTTTAGTTTCCTTCCTCCTGCTCCCTCTCTAGTGTTTGTTTCCTTCCTCCTGCTCCCTCTCTATTGTTAGTTTCCTTCCTCCTGCTCCCTCTCTATTGTTAGTTTCCTTCCTCCTGCTCCCTCTCTATTGTTAGTTTCCTTCCTCCTGCTCCCTCTCTATTGTTAGTTTCCTTCCCTCTGCTCCCTCTCTAGTGTTAGTTTCCTTCCTCCTGCTCCCTCTCTAGTGTTAGTTTCCTTCCTCCTGCTCCCTCTCTATTGTTAGTTTCCTTCCTCCTGCTCCCTCTCTATTTTTAGTTTCCTTCCCTCTGCTCCCTCTCTAGTGTTAGTTTCCTTCCTCCTGCTCCCTCTCTATTGTTAGTTTCCTTCCTCCTGCTCCCTCTCTATTGTTAGTTTCCTTCCCCCTGCTCCCTCTCTATTGTTAGTTTCCTTCCTCCTGCTCCCTCTCTATTGTTAGTTTCCTTCCTCCTGCTCCCTCTCTATTATTAGTTTCCTTCCTCCTGCTCCTTCTCTAGTGTTAGTTTCCTTCCTCCTGCTCCCTCTCTATTGTTATTTTCCTTCCTCCTGCTCCCTCTCTATTGTTAGTTTCCTTCCTCCTGCTCCCTCTCTATTGTTAGTTTCCTTCCTCCTGCTCCCTATCTAGTGTTAGTTTCCTTCCTCCTGCTCCCTCTCTATTGTTAGTTTCCTTCCTCCTGCTCCCTCTCTAGTGTTAATTTCCTTCCTCCTGCTCCCTCTCTAGTGTTAGTTTCCTTCCTCCTGCTCCCTCTCTATTGTTAGTTTCCTTCCTCCTGCTCCCTCTCTATTGTTAGTTTCCTTCCTCCTGCTCCCTCTCTATTGTTAGTTTCCTTCCTCCTGCTCCCTCTCTATTGTTAGTTTCCTTCCTCCTGCTCCCTCTCTATTGTTAGTTTCCTTCCTCCTGCTCCCTCTCTATTGTTAGTTTCCTTCCTCCTGCTCCCTCTCTATTGTTAGTTTCCTTCCTCCTGCTCCCTCTCTATTGTTAGTTTCCTTCCTCCTGCTCCCTCTCTATTGTTAGTTTCCTTCCTCCTGCTCCCTCTCTATTGTTAGTTTCCTTCCTCCTGCTCCCTCTCTATTGTTAGTTTCCTTCCTCCTGCTCCCTCTCTATTGTTAGTTTCCTTCCTCCTGCTCCCTCTCTATTGTTAGTTTCCTTCCTCCTGCTCCCTCTCTATTGTTAGTTTCCTTCCTCCTGCTCCCTCTCTATTGTTAGTTTCCTTCCTCCTGCTCCCTCTCTATTGTTAGTTTCCTTCCTCCTGCTCCCTCTCTATTGTTAGTTTCCTTCCTCCTGCTCCCTCTCTATTGTTAGTTTCCTTCCTCCTGCTCCCTCTCTATTGTTAGTTTCCTTCCTCCTGCTCCCTCTCTATTGTTAGTTTCCTTCCTCCTGCTCCCTCTCTATTGTTAGTTTCCTTCCTCCTGCTCCCTCTCTAGTGTTAATTTCCTTCCTCCTGCTCCCTCTCTAGTGTTAGTTTCCTTCCTCCTGCTCCCTCTCTATTGTTAGTTTCCTTCCTCCTGCTCCCTCTCTATTGTTAGTTTCCTTCCTCCTGCTCCCTCTCTATTTTTAGTTTCCTTCCCTCTGCTCCCTCTCTATTCTTAGTTTCCTTCCCTCTGCTCCCTCTCTATTGTTAGTTTCCTTCCTCCTGCTCCCTCTCTATTGTTAGTTTCCTTCCTCCTGCTCCCTCTCTTTTGTTAGTTTCCTTCCTCCTGCTCCCTCTCTAGTGTTAGTTTCCTTCCCCCATCTCCCTCTCTATTGTTAGTTTCCTTCCCTTTGCTCCCTCTCTAGTGTTAGTTTCCTTCCTCCTGCTCCCTCTCTAGTGTTAGTTTACTTCCTCCTGCTCCCTCTCTATTGTTAGTTTCCTTCCTCCTGCTCCCTCTCTATTGTTAGTTTCCTTCCTCCTGCTCCCTCTCTATTGTTAGTTTCCTTCCCCCTGCTCCCTCTCTAGTGTTAGTTTCCTTCCTCCTGCTCCCTCTCTAGTGTTAGTTTCCTTCCTCCTGCTCCCTCTCTATTGTTAGTTTCCTTCCTCCTGCTCCCTCTCTATTGTTAGTTTCCTTCCTCCTGCTCCCTCTCTATTGTTAGTTTCCTTCCTCCTGCTCCCTCTCTAGTGTTAGTTTCCTTCCTCCTGCTCCCTCTCTATTGTTAGTTTCCTTCCTCCTGCTCCCTCTCTAGTTTTAGTTTCCTTCCTCCTGCTCCCTCTCTATTGTTAGTTTCCTTCCTCCTGCTCCCTCTCTTTTGTTAGTTTCCTTCCTCCTGCTCCCTCTCTAGTGTTAGTTTCCTTCCTCCTGCTCCCTCTCTATTGTTAGTTTCCTTCCCTTTGCTCCCTCTCTAGTGTTAGTTTCCTTCCTCCTGCTCCCTCTCTATTGTTAGTTTCCTTCCTCCTGCTCCCTCTCTCTTGTTAGTTTCCTTCCTTCTGCTCCCTCTCTATTGTTAGTTTCCTTCCTCCTGCTCCCTCTCTCTTGTTAGTTTCCTTCCTCCTGCTCCCTCTCTATTGTTAGTTTCCTTCCTCCTGCTCCCTCTCTATTGTTAGTTTCCTTCCTCCTGCTCCCTCTCTATTGTTAGTTTCCTTCCTCCTGCTCCCTCTCT
>CAXITT010000042.1:17367-54867 GCA_964033795.1 Lymnaea stagnalis
AAAATTTTTTTTTTTTTTTTTTTTTTTTTTTTTTTTTTTTTGTATTTGGTGTGCGTTTGAAGAGGAGTCGTCTTATACGACGATGAAAGCACAACAAAATATATTTTAACAGGAAAAGTAGGGCGTCGTCTTATATGACCAGTCGTCTTATACGCCGGAAAATACAATAGGTCGTCCTTTTGAATCTGTGATGCCTTTAAATATATTTGTACAGCTGTAAAGAGTTTTTGTTAAAACGTATGCGATCACAAAACCATACAGAAACATGTCCTGTGGGGAAAGGAATATATTCAGCTAAAGTAAATAAAAGTACAGTTATTTAAATATATTTTCACACTAATTAAACACTATTTTATCCTAGTAGAGGAAGAGAGTCTATGTCTGGAATACGATTTTTGTCCCTGCTGTAGGCCTAATTACCATAAAGTTATTAAATGGTGTCATTCCTTTAGCTAATACGAATAAAGTAGCATTTCTCCTGCATTAGTTGATAAAAAAAAGTAGTCAAGGTTCTCATGTTAATAAAATGAAAGTAGCAACAGTTCTCTTGCATTTAGGCGGTGAAGCAGCCATTACATTGCACTCGATGATGGTCTCTCTTGAGTCACCCTCTAGGGAGTCAATACTGAGAAGCGAGAAATATAAGTCTTATGTGGATGGACTTGCACCCCGTTCAAAACAATTGAAACATAATCATGTCCGCTCAGGATTACATAAAAAATAAAAAATTTAATATTTAAAATTTTATAAAAGAACTATGACGGCAGGGAAAAAAAAAGATATACACATATAAAATTATATTTGCAATCACATACTTTTTTATTACTTTTGATATAATTATGATTTATAAAGATGTTAATAAAATTGTATACCTCAAGATGTAGAAAAATGTACTTGGTTTACATGATACTCATTTTATATCATTAACACTGGCTAAATACTTCCATGTTCTTAAAAAAAAAAAAAAAATTATGAAAAGGAATTACAATTAGGCTTTTATAAATCCCAAATAAAAATAAATACCATTGATATTTTACGTCATCAATTTCAAAGCATTAAGAGATTATTTTTTTTTTTAATAATTAAAAATTATAAAGATGTTAATAAAATTGTATACCTCAAGATGTAGAAAAATGTACTTGGTTTACATGATACTCATTTTATATCATTAACACTGGCTAAATACTTCCATGTTCTTAAAAAAAAAAAAATTATGAAAAGGAATTACAATTAGGCTTTTATAAATCCCAAATAAAAATAAATACCATTGATATTTTACGTCATCACTTTCAAAGCATTCAGAGATTATTTTTTTTTTTAATAGTTAAAAGTATGCCATAAGAAAATGCAAGATTTAAGCAGGAAAATATTGGCTTTGGACAATTCAACACAAAACACAATTGGTGCATGCTGGCTGACGGTTCTTTCAGAATTGGGTCACACCAAGTACTGCAAACAGGCAGCTAGCTATGAACTTAAGGGTAACCTTATTGGTCGGCGCCATATTCATATTTTTGGTATTTCCATATTTCTGAAAAGAAGTGATTTAAAAAAAAACAACACATTTTAAAAAAACTTTCATTAGAATATTTTGTTACAACCGTAAAATGTATACTAATAAAAATTAAATTTAAACCATTTAAAAGATCGATTGAAGCACTTAAATCGTATGTTTGTTTTTCTATTGCTTTTAGTAAAATAAACTTTGTTTGAGATTAGAAAAAACATCACCGCATCTAGTTATAGTGTGAGGGTTACCCCCCCACCCTCTCCTTGTCTCATTGTCGTGGGGAATTTACACTATTTATAGAATGGTCTCAAAAATGTTGCCTAATTCATAAAGCAGTGAATAAAACTTTAACCTAGTATTTAAATTTTTTTATTCAATACAATAGAAAAGTTTTTTTTTTAAATTAATAATTTTTTGGATAAATGATGAGATCAATCGGATTTGAAACGAATTCATCTTGACTTTGTTATTGGTTTTAACAATTTTTTTTTATTTCTACAGACAAGGAGACCATTGAATTATTTTTTGAATAGTTGCTTTTATATTATTTGTCTCTTCTGCAGAGGCTCATTACTAAATATAATATCTTAAAATTAAGTGGTGATATTATCCATTTATCTAATTTACTTAAAATGCATTTTCAGAATAAAAGTAATTGTAAATTCATTTATTTTGTAAGTGAGATTTAGTAATACTCGCCCAGTCTGTACTTACAAATAAGCAGATTTTTTTTTTACTTTGCTTTTGAAGATTTTGTTTTTCGCAAAGTATATCCTAATATTAAATCAAAGAATTGTATTATCTTGTTTTATGTGTTTTACCCTTTTTGTAGTTTATTAATATTCTCTCTCTCTCTCTCTCTCTCTCTCTCTTTTATGTGTTGTGCCCTTTGTAGTTTATTAATATATTCTTTTATGTGTTGTGCCCTTAGGAGTTTATTAATATTATCTCTCTTTTATGTGTTGAGCCCTTTGGAGTTTATTAATATTCTCTCTTTTGTATGTGTTGTGCCCTTTGGTGTTCAAGTCAAATTCGAAGAAACATTTTTAAATAAAAAACATTTTAGTGCTCTAATTTTTTCAAATGTTTATATTATTCAGTGTCGTTTGATTGTGTCAGGTATGCTAATTTGATATGAAGACTACTATTTTCTTCACTTCGTAAGCAATTTCAAACATATAGGATGTCATTTATTAATTTTTTTGGTATATTTTGATACATTTACACAAATTTGTAAAATGTTTGATATAAATTACCACCCCTTGGCTATTTTGCTATTTTTCACACATGTAATGGTCTAAATTACTTCTTGTTTGCTTACTTTTATAGATCTTTGATTCTCTTTTAAATTGATAAAAATGTAAAAAATAGGTCGTTTTTGTGAATTTTTGCCTTTTTTGTAAAAATTTGAAAATTTTACAAGTTGGCATTTTACGACAATAAATTACAATACATGTCATTTGATTTCCCATATTTTGAAAAAAAAAGTGTGTTTGTTTTCTGTAAAGTATTGCGCAAATATTTTAAAGAAAATAAGTGCAGGTGACTCTACATTTTAAGATAATAACTCGTGAATATGGGTCTTTGTCATTTCATAAAAGGTAAGCAGAGAAACATAATTAAAATAGCACAAATTTCTTAATAATGGCTAAAAAATCATACATATTTATGGCACCATTCTGAGAGTTCTTAGATCTTTCATCTTAAACACTCAGAAATGTTTTTGGTTTAGTTTGAAAAATTAGTTTGGAGAACATACTTACATCACGAAATCTACCTCCGAAATGGCCAAATTCCCTAACGGCTAAAGAATGAGAATAACTTTATTTTATTAATATTATATAATCTTACGAATGAAGACAGAATGGTGATATAAGACAGTGTAATAAACAATGTTAGGTATGGTGATATGAGACACTGTAAAAAAGAATATGAGGTATGTTGCTTTGAAAAAGAGTAATAAACAATGTGACGTATGTGTGACAATGTAATATGGAACAGTAATATAAAGCACGTAAGGTAGGGTGATATGAGACATCAATTTAAAGAATGTGAGGTAGAAGACAGTAATGTAAAGACTGTGAGGTATGATTATAAAAGACAGTATTATTAAGAATGCGACTCATGGTGCATGAGAAACAGAGCAGTAAACAAAGTGAGCAATGTTGATATCAGACACTGTAATAAGGGATGTAAGGTATGGTGATATGAGACAGTATATTAAAAAAGTGAGTTATTGTGATAAAAACAATGTGAGGTAATGTGACTGAAGACAGTAATATAAAGAATGTGACATACAGTGATATAAGACAGTATAATAAAGAATATGCGGTTTGGTAATATGAGACAATATCATTAGGAATGTGAGGTATGGTAAAATGATACTGTGTAACAAACAATGTGAGGTATGATGATTTGAGACAGCAAGATAAAGCATGTAAGGTATTGTAAAATGAGACAGTGTAATAAGGAATGCCAGGTATGATAATATGAGACAGTCTAATAAAGAATATTAGGTATGATGATATGAGACAGTGTCATAAAGAATGTGAGGTATGGTGATAAGAGGCAGTGTAAAAATAATGTTAGGTATTGTGATATGAGACAGTGTTATAAAGAATTTGGCACATAGTGATATGTGCCAGTGTGATAAAGAATGCGACGTATGGTGATATGAGACAGTGTGATTTAACAATTGGAGCGAGCGGCGGTAGTAGACGGTGAAGTGACAAATTGTTTGTTTGAATTTTAGTGACATCGCGATGAAATGAACAATGATGATTTTTGCAGTAAGAGATTACGTGATGAAATGAATAAAGATAGTATTTGCATTAGAGACACCGTAAAGAAATGAACAATGGCGGCTTTTGCAGTAAGCAACAGCGTGATGCAAACTGTGAGGTGTCGCATTAGAAGAGAGCGTGAAGAACAATTGAAGCTAAGGCCTTAGGCGATAGCATGACGACGAATGTCAGGTGTGGTGTCAGAAGAAAAACGTATATATATATATGACGCTAGAGATACAAGGGTGGCACTGCGTGTGTTTAAAGCATGTTGAACAATGGGAGATAGGGTTTTGTGAGCTAATATGATGACCAATGTAAGGTATGGATTGAGCAGATTGCGTCGTGACATGAATATATGGAATGGCGTGAGCAAAAAAATGTGATGAACAATGTGAGGTGATGAATGGCCTTTTGGAGACATGGGGAATAAATGGACAGTGTGAAGGCGGTCGTTATGACATCGCGTGGTGAACAATGAGGGGTTCAGCGTTAGAGGGCAACTTGATGAAATGATCATGGGGAAAATTTTGCGTAAAGTTACAGCGTGGTGTGCATTAGGAGGAATGATGATAAAAGACAAGGTCGTGAAATCAACAACGGGATTGATGCAGTTAGGACACATCGCAATAAACAATGGGAGATGTGACGTTAAAAGGCTGTGTAAGACACACTGAGAGGTTCAACGCTGGAAGACAATGTACTAAAATGAGCAATGGGAGGTATTTGTTTTTTTAGGAACAATTTACGATGGGACATTTGGCTTAAAGAGACAGCGCGGTGGTAAACAATGGAAAATAAAGCAAGTTGTGATGTTTCGGGCTAGCAGAGAGAGTAATGAAATGAACAATGTGAAGTATGGCGTTAGGATACTGCGTGAGGAACACATTTATCATTGGAGTTTGGAGACGCTGATTCAAGATACGACCTAAAGAGGCGGCATCATGAAATGAGCACAAAGTGTATTAGCGAAGTTAGGGTAGACAGCTAGCTGAACAAAGGGAGATATAATAGTATTAGAAACACACGATGGCAAGATATGGCGTTATAAGCTGGCGTGGTGAACATAGCAACAGGAAGTCTGGCGCAAGGAGTCAGGTTCATGCACGGTATTGGGTGTGGCGCTAAGACATGGTGTCAAGAAACGATCAGTTGAAGGTATTGTATTAGGAGACAAAAAATGAAATAAACAATGTGAGGTAAAGAGCTTTTTTTTTGGGGGGGGGAGGGGGGGAGGGGGGGCAGGGGTTGTTATGACGAGACTGTTTGTTGGGAAAATGTAATGTATTTCAAAAGGGGAAAATGATGATGATGACATGAACAATGCCAATAAGGCGTTAGGGCACAACGTTATGAAAAATAACAGGTACGGCGCTAGGAGACAGCGTCAGGAAACGAACAATGGAAGGCATTGTTTTGGGAGATGAAATGAACAAGTTTGGCGATCGGGGACAGGGTCACAAATAAACATAGGGAAGTGTGGCGTAAGCAGACTGTTTGTTAAAAAAATAGAAAGCGTTGCGGGAAAATCCAATGTGATGAAATTTTTAACAAAGGTCATTTGGAATCGTGATAGAGAAAGGGTTATTTGGCATCGTGATGAAGAAAGGAAGATTTGGCATCGTGATGGTGAAATGGGGATTTGGCAGTAGAAGAAAGTGCTTGAAATCAATGAGAAAGATTGATGAAATGAACAATGGGATGTGGGGCGTTATGAGAAATTGGGATGAAATGAACAATGGGATGTGAGGCGTTATGAGAAATTGGATTAACATGAACAACGGGATGTGGGGCGTTATGAGAAATTGGGATGAAATGAACAATGGGATGTGGGGCGTTATGAGAAATTGGGATGAAATGAACAATGGGATGTGAGGCGTTATGAGAAATTGGGATGAAATGAACAATGGGATGTGAGGCGTTATGAGAAATTGGGATAACATGAACAACGGGATGTGGGGCGTTATGAGAAATTGGGATGAAATGAACAATGGGATGTGGGGCGTTATGAGAAATTGGGATGAAATGAACAATGGGATGTGAGGCGTTATGAGAAATTGGGATGAAATGAACAATGGGATGTGAGGCGTTATGAGAAATTGGGATAACATGAACAACGGGATGTGGGGCGTTATGAGAAATTGGGATGAAATGAACAATGGGATGTGGGGCGTTATGAGAAATTGGGATGAAATGAACAATGGGATGTGAGGCGTTATGAGAAATTGGGATGAAATGAACAATGGGATGTGAAGCGTTATGAGAAATTGGGATGAAATGAACAATGGGATGTGAGGCGTTATGAGAAATTGGGATAAAATGAACAATGGGATGTGAGGCGTTATGAGAAATTGGGATGAAATGAACAATGGGATGTGAGGCGTTATGAGAAATTGGGATGAAATGAACAATGGGATGTGGGGCGTTATGAGAAATTGGGATGAAATTAACAATGGGATGTGGGGCATTATGAGAAATTGGGATGAAATGAACAATGGGATGTGGGGCGTTATGAGAAATTGGGATGAAAAATGAAAATGGGATGTGAGGCGTTATGAGAAATTTGGATGAAATGAACAATGGGATGTGGGGCGTTATGAGAAATTGGGATGAAATGAATAATGGGATGTAGTGTGTTATGAGAAATTGGGGTGAAATGAACAATGGGATGTGAGGCAATATGAGAAATTGGGGTAAAATGAACAATGGGATGTTGGGCGTTATGAGAAATTGGGATGAAATGAACAATGGGATGTGAAGCGTTATGAGAAATTGGGATGAAATGAACAATTTGATGTGGGGCGTTATGTGAAATTGGGGTGAAATGAACAATGGGATCAAGGGCGTTATGAGAAATTGGGGTGAAATGATCAATGGGATGTGAGGCGTTATGAGAAATTGGGATAAAATGAACAATGGGATGTGGGGCGTTATAAGAAATTGGGAAGAAATGAACAATGGGATGTGAGGCGTTATAAGAAGTTGGGATGAAATGAACAATGGGATGTGAGGCATTATGAGAAATTGGGGTGAAATGAACAATGGTATGTGAGGCGTTATGAGAAATTTGGATGAAATGAACAATGGGATGTGGGGCGTTATGAGAAATTGGGATGGAATAAACAATGGGATGTGGGGCGTTATGAGAAATTGGGATGAAATGAACAATGGGATATGGGGCGTTATGAGAAATTGGGGTGAAATGAACAATGGGATGTAGGGCGTTATGAGAAATTGAGTTGAAATGAACAATGGGATGTGAGGCGTTATGAGAAATTGGGATGAAATGAACAATGGGATGTGAGGCGTTATGAGAAATTGGGATGAAATGAACAATGGGATGTGAGGCGTTATGAGAAATTGGGATGAAATAAACAATGGGATGTGGGGCGTTATGAGAAATTTGGATGAAATGAACAATGGGATGTGGGGCGTTATGAGAAATTGGGGTAAAATGAACAATGGAGTGTGAGGCGTTATGAGAAATTGGGATGAAATGAACAATGGGATATGGGGCGTTATGAAAAAGAGTGATGAAATAAACAATGGGATGTGTGGCGTTATGAGAAATTGGGATGAAATGAACAATGGGATGTGGGGCGTTATGAGAAAGAGTACAGAAATGAACAATGGGATGTGGGGCGTTATGAGAAATTGGGATGAAATGAACAATGGGATGTGAGGCGTTATGAGAAAGAGTAATGAAATGAACAATGGGATGTGGGGCGTTATAAGAAATTGGGATGAAATGAACAATTGGATATAGGGCGTTATGAGAAATTGGGATGAAATGAATAATGGGTTGTGGGGCGTATGAGAAAGAGTAATGAAATGAACAATGGGATGTGGGGCGTTATGAGAAATTTGGATGAAATGAACAATGGGATGTGGGGCGTTATGAGAAATTGGGATGAAATGAACAATGTGATGTGGGGCGTTATGAGAAATTGGGATGAAATGAACAATGGGATGTGGGGCGTTATGAGAAATGGGGATGAAATGAACAATGGGATGTGGGGCTTTATGAGAAAGAGTAATGAAATGAACAATGGGAAGTGAGGCGTTATGAGAAACAGTGATGAAATGAAATGTCTTTATGGACTAGTGTGATGAAGTGAAAAATGAGAGTTAAGGTTTTGCAGATAATTTGATGAAAGAAATAATGAGAGTCATATGGTCATGAATAATGAAAGGCATTTGGGAACAATGAAAGAAGATTAACACTGCAATTCAAATGTGACTCAAATTTAGTGAGGATTTTGGTTTCTTGGAATTTAACCGACAAACTAAAATAGAGCGTAAGTCTCAAAGTTATTTAGTGTTTTCCAATAGTACATTTTAAGGTAATGAATTGTTTTCCAAAAGCAAACAATACAAACGATTTGTTGCAGCCATGTACAATTTGTCATGGTCTACTTGAATCTTATTCTCACCACCTGCTTCCTAGTTTCTCAATTTGTCATGGTCTACTTGAATCTTATTCTCACCACCTGCTTCCTAGTTTCTCAATTTGTCATGGTCTACTTGAATCTTATTCTCACCACCTGCTTCCTAGTTTCTCAATTTGTCATGGTCTACTTGAATCTTATTCTCACCACCTGCTTCCTAGTTTCTCAATTTGTCATGGTCTACTTGAATCTTATTCTCACCACCTGCTTCCTAGTTTCTCAATTTGTCATGGTCTACTTGAATCTTATTCTCACCACCTGCTTCCTAGTTTCTCAATTTGTCATGGTCTACTTGAATCTTATTCTCACCACCTGCTTCCTAGTTTCTCAATTTGTCATGGTCTACTTGAATCTTCATGGTCTACTTGAATCTTATTCTCACCACCTGCTTCCTAGTTTCTCAATTTGTCATGGTCTACTTGAATCTTATTCTCACCACCTGCTTCCTAGTTTCTCAATTTGTCATGGTCTACTTGAATCTCATTCTCACCACCTGCTTCCTAGTTTCTCAATTTGTCATGGTCTACTTGAATCTTATTCTCACCACCTGCTTCCTAGTTTCTAATTAAAATGCTGTGCATTGCTGGTCTAAATGTTTGTATTAATCCAACACTGTTTATATAGTTGCATTCAAATAACGTGGCTTGTATTAATTAGAATAAGATTAAACTTTGAATCTATTCACCTTCGATTCTTGCTGAAGCTCCCTGTATCAGATCATCGCGTAGAGTGTCTTCCCCTGGTTTGCACTTGAAACTTGATAAGCACTTTGTCATCTCGTCTACCCTTTTTCTGGAAAATATTAACAATAAATTTAGTCATGGATACATTAAAAAGGTTTTTTTTTAAAAATGATTGTGTACGTCGGGTGCCCATGGAAACAGACAAACGTAAAAATGTATTCTAGTTTATTATGTAATATAAATAGGTATGCTCTAACCAAAAATCTTTTGAAATTCTTACACTACAGTCAGGTAACTTTAAGTAACACTCTGACCATCTGATGCAATGTATGAAGTGAAGGCACCAAAGCCAGACGTGCATTTTAAAATTGAGTCTCAACGGTTCCAAAACTCCTAGGACACCGCGACACCGAAAAATGTTTCATTTTCATCATTATGCACGAGACAACTAATCAAAAAGTTACTTTTGGAGTACATCGTTTTAAAGCTCTTTAGTATAGTATCTCCTCACGTTCAAACACCATCTCCTCTTCTTATATATATCATATAATCGTGTTTAAACGAAATCTAAGCTTGATTGACTATCATCTACTCTTCTCAAAGTAGTGTCTAGTCTATTCTTAATCTTTAAAAAAAAAATAAATAAAAAACATTTAACCATACATTTCATCCATCTCATTAAATGACCCTTTCTTGCACTCTGCGATTCTCTCAAAGCAGTTTTCAACCGCATCCTGGCACAGAACTGTGGTCACTGTGGAGATAAAGAGCGAGTTTACCCTTGAGAAACAAATCCACTTCTCCGTGCACTTTGTGGTTTAAACTAAAATGGTCAGTCATATTACAATGTTTAGTTCAATGGTGTACTTGGCTATGTCTTCAAACTAAATCCATTAAATGCAAACTGTTATGTAACAGCGCTAGTCCAAGTATTTTTTATTATATAGAAAGTTAAAATCTGTTATGCCATTACTGCAGAGACGTAGCGTGATGGGGGCAGGGGGGCAGATGTCCCCGGGCGCCAAAATGTGCTTTGATATTATTTTATTGATGAAAATAATGGGTTTTAGAGTTGAAAAAAAGAAAAAGGGGCGCTAAAAATAGATCTTGTCCCCGGGCGCGAATCTTGTCCCCGGGCGCCAAACACCCTCGCTACGCCACTGCATTACTGTACAACACAAATAATACCAATAAATGATCCTATTATTTTAGTTTTTTTTTATTGAGCGATTCTCATAGCTTCTCCAGGAATTCGTAACTTGGTTTCAATGTCAGATATTTTTTTCTTACCATTTATTACACATTTAAGTCGCTAAAAATTGTGCGTAAATTGACTGGTGATTGTGAATATTGGGTGTAAAATGACTGGTCATTGTGTATATTGGGTGTGAAATGACTGGTCCTTGTGTATATTGCGTGTGCTATAAGGTTATTTTTGAAAATCGAGTTAAGGTTGGAGTCTTGAAACCCTTTTCCCATGGAACAAGAAACGAGGAAATGTATGAATGAAGGTGAATTGGGCTCAATTTAGTCTCTTTAATCAATATGATAAGTGAATGTTAAATTGAAGTGAGTCTTTCCTGTCTGTCAAAAGGGTTTTCTGAGAACATAAACAATATATATACAATTTAATTTATAAATTAGTCTATCGTGGAAATTAAAGCACTGGTATTGAAAGGTAAAGGATCCATGGACCAAAGAGAATCAAAGAACACGTGACGCCGATAGTTCCGAAAGTATATAATAAAGATCGGGGAGGTTAGTGAAGAGACCGATAGTCTTAGGAAAAGTGTTATTGGATTGAACTTCACAGAGCGTTTTGAAAAGAAAGAAGAAAAAAAAAGAAGATTACAACGATCTAAAATATTTAGATAATAAGACTCTTGGTGGATTCACTAATGGTAACAACTTTTTTTTTTTTAAATTTTAAATTTTATACAATATCTTCCGAGTAGATGCTGTCCGCCTCATTGAGCAAGTTGATGCGATCTCATTCACTGTTTTTTTTCCGTACAAGGCACCAAATGCACACAAAAAGAACACATTATAGAGACTCACCTGCTAAACATGAGATTGCCAGAAGCCCCCACAGAGCCGTTGAATGCATCCTACAGCTTGATTCTTTCCGTGGTCACTGACAACAAGATGAAATAGAGTGACGTATTCTTCGTCAGCCAGCGGTTTGACGCAACCTAATTTGAGACAAAGTTGAGACTTAACAAAGTTAAGACTTAACAAAGTTGAGACTTAACAAAGTGTCACCAGAGGGCTTGTTTCATGCTTGGTTTTCTAGCCAATGAAAATCTATGTCACCTTTGAGATGTCACATAAACCATTGACCATTTTTTGCTACAAATATTTACCTACGTTTTTTGCTGTGATGTTTTTTAGCTGTTAGCTACACAAATCTAAATATAGAAAGGGAGGCATGCTTAAAGTATCGTGACCAAATCATGACCTGGAAAAAATGGGACACACCCAAGGAGGGTTTGGGGGGGGGGAGAAACACTCCAGATAAAGATGGATCCGGGGGCATCCGCCGGAAACTGTTTAATAAAATATGCTCCTTTTAACTATTTTAAGACCTAGAAATCTTTTAAATTTACCTTCCCTTTGTAATTTATTTTAAACTCTGATGGATATCATAAACGAAAATAATAACTTTTCAAGGATATTTATTCATTTATACATATTTTACAACATAATACAACGCAACAAATTAAATATCATTAGTCTAGGATTTAAATTGAGAATAGTTGGCTGTTGTCTCAGTCCCAGCCATTGTTAAACCTCCTTCTTATATAATATAAAGTTTTTAACACTAGAACAGAAAAGTGTGTTTCTCTATAGAAACGGGACATTTAGGCGTCCCGAGACACGTTTTCGGAACACCGGGTACGATCGTGAAAAAACTGGACAATCCCGTTTTTACGGGAATGTTTGGTCACATTAGTTTAAAGGGATTTTATTTTTTTTTTCATGTGGTAAATTCGTGCTCTGTTGATATAAATAAAGTTACTCCAATTGTAACTAGTATAGATCAAAACATTGCGATTGCATAAATTATACATCATTGTCGAAATCAAGTTGTCCATTATAGCTAAGAATTTATTGATCAAGACTTACTTGTATGGGAATTTAGTTGAGGCCAATCATTGACGTGTTCTTTAAATACAAACATGTACCTGTTCGTAACAATATGTCCTACATATTCTTACTCATTATTCAATTACATGGCAACATAAATAATCAATTAAATGACGTCATGACACGTCTTCTTTGCATTAGCCAATTAAACTTTTGTGAGTGGTGGATTTTTAAAGGAAAACAAATTATATATATTATTTTTAAAATTCTGAATATAATGTTATGCATTGGAAAGTTTTTTAAAATTTATTTCTTTTAAATTTTTTTGTTAATTTCTATCAATTATATTTAGTTATATTCCTAAAATTAAATAACATATCACTTACCGAAAAAAAAATTAATTGGTGTTCATAGTTTAGGTTTTTAAAGGAAAGAAAATAACGGAAGTGTCCTATCGTTTTGTGCTAAATAACTCGTCATTGCGTCATCATTCTATGTGTATTGCTCTTTTATGTCTCCGGTATTCATCGCAGTCCATCTCTACGCAACACATCAAATTATTCTTTACATGGTTCCCATTGTTCATGACGCTGTCTTATAACGCCATATCTCTGATTTTCCATTTCATTACTCAGTATTGTAACGGCTTATGTCTCATCGCTTATCCGGCTGACTCGCAATGCCACACCTCTTAACAACTCTTGTTATTTGTACACAATTTCTTCTAACGCAAAACCTCCCATTATTTATTGCAGCCAGTGTTTCCTTCAGGCATAGTTCCCCGGGGGGGGGGGCATCTAAGGTTTTCTGGGGGTAGGAGTTCCAGTGGGCAGTGGCCAGAGACGTGGCTAAGGGGTGTCCGATTGGAAAAACATCACGTAGCACCAGACTAGAAGGGGCGCCAAAATAGGTTTTGCTGGTATTAATGGGAAAAAAAATTTGTTTCAAAGTTAAGGTGTGAGGGGCATAAAAATAAATCACGTCCCTGACACCAAACACTTTGGCTACGCCCCTTCCAATGGCTTAGTAATGAGGAGGAGGATGTTATTCATCCACATATCACTTTTATAAAACATATTATTTGTGTATATATTATCTTTGCGACAAGTAAAGTGATGTATTTTGTAATTAGATTTTTAACATTTCTGTATTTTTAAAAAAAATACACTTAAATCTGTTACAGACGTGAAAAACGGTTAAGAGATTCTCCCTTCTATAAAGAATTCTTTGTTTTAAGATTTTATGATAATAAAATAGAAAACAAAGGCAAAAGTTTGGTTACATTTTAAATAAATAGGGGAGGGGCAGGAGAAATGGGCCACCAAATGAACATCAGTCAAAGAATGCAGCTGGTATAAACAAATAGAAAGGCATAGCCATAACATTTGGCTTATTAATAGCCAGTTCAAATGTGCACTTAAAAACTTAATTTGACATATCGTTGATAGTTTTTGTGAAATTCAAAAGAAACTGATGACTATGTAGGTTGGGAGAAATGGACATAGTGAAGGGAGAAATGGACCACCATATTGGGAGAAATGGTCAGCTAACTAAAAAGTGGTTAAAACAAATTAATAGTTTTCCCTATTTTTTATTAGTTTTCTCTCTGTTGTGTTGCAATGCACTATACAATAATATGTAATGTAATTAAAAAGATATGCAAAGCAATTTTACATTTTATTTTTATGTATATTTATTGAACATAACCATGAAGAAAAAATGTACTTTGAGCAAAAAAAAAAAACCACAGATTTATTTAACAATTAAAGAATTCAGGTTTTCTTTAAAGAAAAATCTATCTGTAGCCCTAGCTGTCCCTGTCTTTTATAATTTTGTAATTTTGCATTTTAAGTCTTTAATAGGCACATAGGCAAAGTCTTCTAAGTGTGGTCTTCTAAATTTGCCAGTCACTTTCTCAACTTTTCTTTAAAATTCTACTTCCACATCCCCATCTGGATCAAACTTCCTTTCTCACAACAGCCACATAAAACAACACTGACCATTTTACACTCTACTCACGCAGCACAGAATCATCTTTCAGAACTTCTTCAACACCATTCATTTTAACACAATTCGTTGTCAAGTCTTTACAGTCTGAAATAAAGTAATCTAAATCATCATTGCTTATCAGGTCAAAGTCCATGTCAGAGTCACTATCGTCACTTTCAAATAATTGCTTTGCCTGTAATTTTAAGGGACGTGACACCTTTTTGTCTTTAATCAGCTTATCTTGCTACAATTTTTTTTTCAGAGGTTGATGTGGTAATCCATGATTGTCTTTTCTTTCTTGTATTATTTTTAATGGGTCCTGCTTTAGGGTAGCCTCGATAAATCTCATGTGACCTAAACACTGATGGGTTGTGGTGTGAAGACTGGTGCAGTTGCAAGGGACAAGATGATGTGGCCTGGCTACCTAAGGAACACGCAGCTAGAGACGGTGTTTTAGCTGGATCTTGTCTGTATGTTATAGCACAAGGCATTAAGTCTATCTGTGTAAATGTCTTTATTAAGAGGCCGAAATCCGCTGGCTTGGGAACCAGAACATATATTTGATGAGATCGCTGCTTTGACGCAGGCCTCATCACCAAGTTCAGCAAATTATTAAATTGTGATTGGTTTTCCTACATTTCTAGGCATCCACAAATCAGCTGAAGCATTGAATTAGAGACCGACTGAATTTCGGCTTCGGTTTCGGCGCCGAAAGTGGTCATTTTATTACTTTCGGCCAAGTTTCGGTTTCGGCAGAAACTCAAAGTTAAATTTTGGCTTAATTTCGGTTTCGGCCGAAAGAGAAAAGTTAACTTTTTTTTCGGTTTCGGCCGAAATTGACTTAGACTTTTGGCCATCCGGCCGAAAGTGACTGAGATTTTCCGCATCTAATACTCAGTGAAAGCGGTATTTAACAACAAACTAAGCGACATTTAAGAACAAACTAAGTGATCTTTAAGAACAATCTAAGCGATCTTTAATAAAAAAAACTAAATGATCTTAAAGAACAAACTAAGCTATTTTTAAGAACGAAATAAATTATCTTTAATAACAAAACAAATGATCTTTAATAGTAAACTAAATAATTTATAAGAATAAACTAAGCGATCTTTAATAGAAAACTAAATTATCTTTAGAAACAAACTAAAAGATCTTTAAGAACAAACTAATCGGTCTTAAGGAACAAAATCAATTACCTATAAGAACAAACTAAGCGATCATTATGAAAAAACTAAGTGATTTTCAACAACAAAATAAGCGATCTTTAAAAACAAACTAAACGATTTTTAATAAAAACTAAAAGATCTATAAAAAAAACTAAATTATCTTTAAGAACAAACTGAATGATCTTTAAGAACAACTAAGCCATATTTAAGTACAAATCAATGATCTTAAAGAACAAACTAAGCGATCTTTATGAACAAACTGAACGATCTTTAAATAACACAAACTAAGCAATCTTTAAGATAAAACTTAGCTATCTTTTTTGAAAAACTAAATGATCTTTAATAACAAAATAAAAGATCTTAAGACAAAAACTAAGCGATCATTAAGAACAAACTAAGCAATCTTAAAAAAAACAAATAAACATTTTTTAGCAACAAACTAAGCGATCTTTATGAACAAACTAAACGATCTTTTAATGACACAAACTAAGCGATCTTTAAGAAAAAAAATTGGGATCTTTTTTGAACAAAATAAATTATCTTTAATAACAAACTAAAAGATCTTTAAATAAAAAATATGCGATCTTTAAGAACAAACTAAGCCATCTTAAAAAACAAAATACACGATTTTTAACAACAAACTAACCGATCTGTAAGAACAAATAAAGCGATCATTAATAAAAAGCTGAACGATCTTTAACAACAAACTAAGCGATCTTTAAGAACAAACTAAACGATCTTTAACAACAAGATTTTATATCAAATGTTTATTTATTAATATTCACGATTATCTCATTTTTTTAATAAAAAGAATGTAAATATTTATAGTTTCACCCATCATTTTCGATGTATGCAGAATGTATGCAGGAAAGAATTTCAAAATATTTAAATATTTCATTTTCGGCTTCGGTTTCGACTGAAAGTCATTTTTAACTCTCGGCCTTTTTTTCGGTTTCTGCCGAAAGTCATTTTTAAACTTTCGGCAAATTTTCGGTTTCGGCCGAAATCAGAAAATCACTTTCGGTTGGTCTCTACATTGAATGCACTTTTTTATGGTCCAAAAACTTATCTGTCCAGTGAATGTGTTTTATTTGAGGTGTGTGGCGGCAAAGTAACAATACGAATAAAGTTCTCTTTAGCAAGTAACAAATGGCTCATAGGATAGGTGGCTATCGTGATTATCTATGATTAACAAAGCAGGAAATGTTGATGAAGGACGAACATGCTTGTTAAATGTTTCAACTCTAAAATGAAATTGTCAGATGTCATCCATCCAGATTAACTTGTAAGTCCAAGTGTGCCCTCTGGTGCTCCGTAAAGTAAGCAGTCTCTAAGTTTCTTCCTTGGAAAAACAAAGACAGGAGGTAAGAACTGACCTGATGCACAAACTATCGCACACATATTCACTAACTCACCTCTCTCTCTAGAAGCCACTTGTCCAACCTGTTTCAAGCCTTTAGGGGCAAGAACTTTAGGAGCTCTTTTTATAGTAGTTTAGCCTGTCTCATCTAAGTTGTAAATTTGTCCACCACACAAATTATTAGCACAAATGGCTGCTTCTAGATATTTAAAAAGTATCTCAATGTTGAGTGGGTTAAAGGCGGTTGCTCTTGCCAGTGAAGTTGATTCCGTTTGATGCAGTGATAATTGAGGATGCCTCTGTCGAAAGCCATAAAGCCCATCTTTACCAGCAGCTTTCTTATAATGCCATGATTCGGGTACTTTTATTGTGTTAACTATGGTCATCTCGTTGGCTAATAATTTCACACTGGCTAATGCCAGCCCATAAAACATTTTTTGAACATGCTAAATGTAATTCGCAATCATTTTCTCTTGGTCAGCTGTGAATGCCTTGGCATGTTTGTAATTGGGTTCTAATTGGTGCGTACGGACAGATTTTTTAAAGATTGTTATTCAAAGTTGTGCTTAATATTCCGAATTGTGTACCAGCTGCATGTATCGCCCCCCCTCCCCCCCTTTTTTTAATGACATCAATTGCATTTCGCATAACTTCCAAGGGTATTTGACCCTTGTCTGATTTTCTTGTGTATTTTCTAGGCATGATTCTTCAAGAAAAAGAAATATTACGTTTTGCTACAATAAATCATGAGTGATATTTCTATATCTAAATTGCATGTTAATTAACTTAATATATTAATACGTTTTAATTACTTCAAGAGTATGCAGTAATGAAGCATAATGAAAATTAAGAGTGGGGAGAAATAGTTTGTGTTTATTTAAGAAAACACAAATTTCGTAGGGCTAAGTTAAGGGAAATTAAAAAATTATTCAAAGTAAAAAAAAACTCATTCTAATTAAGTCTTTGTTTGTTTCCTTATATGTTTTAATTGTTAATTGTTATTTTTTTAAAATTTTATATTGAACGACTTTCTGTTCAATTAAACAGCTATGATGCAACTTTCTTGTTTCTAAAATAAGAGTTCGAAGTAGTGAAGGTTCTCATTTTGTAGTTAATGCAAAGGTAGCAATGGTTCTCTTTTTGATTTAATAACAATTTCATACAGGTTCTCCTGCTGTAGCTAAAATAAATTTGGAAATTGTTCAAAATTTTAGTTATTGGTCCTCATACTGTAGCTAACGCAAAGGCGGTATAGGTTCTCATTGCTATTTAATAAAATGTTAGGAAAGATCCTCCTGCTATAGTCAATAAAAAAGTAATAATGATTGTACTGCGAAAGCTTAAAAAAAAAAATAGATGTTAAAGATTGTCCTGGATTTTTCCCCATGTTTCAGGCGTTACGTGCCGCTCCATGGTTGAGCTCTCAAGTCTCTCGTTAGACGGTCAATAAATAAGAGGCTTGAAGCCATCGTCTTATTTTAGATGGACCGGCGCCGTGTTTAAAGCGATGAAACTTAAACACTTATGTCCCGTTATAATCAATTTATCAATAGGTTTTGAAATTTTAAAAACAAATACAATTGTAGAAAATAAAATAAAGGGAAATAAAAAAAGAGAAAGATGTAAAACAAGTTTGCAATCACAGACTTTTATTATTTTTAAAATATGTGTGCTTTAAAAAGATGTTAATCAAAATAGTTCCCTTAAAATGTAGAAAAAAAAATGTCATTGTTGAACATGATACTCATCTTCATATCAGTAAATCTTGTTCCGATCTCCCAGTACTTGTTTTTAAAGTATCAGTCAGTAAGTAGTTTTAAAAGACTAATTTCAACGTGATGTCGATGTTTTTTTGTTTTGTTTTTTTTTAAACATAAATTAAAAATAAATATCATTGATATTTCGCTGCATATTTTCAAAACATGATGAGAAAAAAAAAATAAGCTAAAAGTATGCCATAAAAAATAGGCGACATAGAAATAGAAATATTTACGATGTAAAAATTTAGCAGGTTAACACTTCTTGAGCATGACGGCTAACGGTTCTTTCAGAAGTGAGCCGCGCCGAGTACTGTAACCAGGCTGGCAGCTACGAACTTGTGGTTTGCCTTGCTGGTCGGTGCAATGCCTGTACTCCATCTTCTGCGGTTTATTTTGTTGGCTAAAGCATAAAAATAACTTAAGCTTTATAAACTTTTATAGTCTTATGACTGAAAGCAGAAAAAAATTACAGCACATTTATGACTATTAACTTAAAGACACGTGTTGCAATTATATTCAATTCAGTTAAGGCGTTGGAACAATGAGACGTGTTCAAAGGGGACTCGACCTAGCGAATCATGAAGGGTATGCAAGCATGACACGATGTAATTTACAATGGGAGGTGTAGGGTGATTTGAGACCGTGAAATGGCCATTATACGTCTGACGCTTAATGACATCATGATGAAATGAACAATGGCGGTTTTTTGTTGTTGTTTTTTTTTGTTGTTTTTTTTTGTAGCGAGATTCAGCGCGGTTAAAGATGTAAGGTGTAGCGCTAGAAGACGGAGTGATGAACGATAGCAGATAGAACTATCACATGATCCAATGGGAGGCTTGTTGGTTAGGAGACAACGTGATGGAATGAACATTGGTAATGTCTGCGTCATGTGACGGCATGATAAACAATGGCAGAAATGACGTAAGAAGAGAGAAACAATGTGATATAGCGAAATAATCTTGACAGGGCCCTTAAATGAACAATGGGAGTATGATGCTATGAGTCCATGTGATGATGAAAGGTGGGGGGGGGGTATGGATTTAGGTATGCTAAGCAGCATGAAACGAAAAGTGGGGGACATCACGTTATGAGTCAATGTCGGGAATGGATTTGGGAGAAAACGGCATGACATAATCAATGGGGGTTTGTCGTCAGGAGACACCTAAATGAAGATAGGAGCATATAAAGCGTTGTATGAAATAATGAACAAAACAACAAGCTATGGCGTTGTGAGACACATTGAGTAACAATGTCAGGTGTGGCGTTATGAGACACATTGAGTAATAATGTCAGGTATGGCGTTATGAGACACATTGAGTAATAATGTCAGGTATGGCGTTATGAGACACATAGAGCAACAATGTCAGGTATGGCATTATGAGACACATAGAGCAACAATGTCAGGTATGGCATTATAAGACACATTGAGTAACAATGTCAGGTATGGCGTTATGAGACACATAGAGCAACAATGTCAGGTATGGCATTATGAGACACATTGAGTAACAATGTCAGGTATGGCGTTAAGAGACACATAGAGCAACAATGTCAGGTATGGCATTATGAGACATATTGAGTAACAATGTCAGGTATGGCGTTATGAGACACATCGAGCAACAATGTCAGGTATGGCATTATGAGACATATTGAGTAACAATGTCAGGTATGGCGTTATGAGACACATTGAGTAACAATGTCAGGTATGGCGTTATGAGACACATAGAGCAACAATGTCAGGTATGGCATTATGAGACACATTGAGTAACAATGTCAGGTATGGCGTTATGAGACACATTGAGCAACAATGTCAGGTATGGCATTATGAGACACATTGAGCAACAATGTCAGGTATGGCATTATGAGACACATTGAGTAACAATGTAAAGTTTCGCATTATGAGACACATTGAGTAACAATGTAAGATATTGCGTTATGAGACACATTGAGTAACAATGTCAGATTTGGCGTTATGAGATACACTTAGTAACAATTTAAGGTATGGCGTTATGAGACACATTGAGTAACAAATGTAAGGTTTGGCGAAATGAGACACATTGAGTAACAATGACAGATTTGGCGTTATGAGATACACTTAGTAACAATTTAAGGTATGGCGTTATGAGACACATTTAGTAACAAATGTAAGGTTTGGCGAAATGAGACACATTGAGTAACAATGACAGATTTGGCGTTATGAGATACACTTAGTAACAATTTAAGGTATGGCGTTATGAGACACATTTAGTAACAAATGTAAGGTTTGGCGAAATGAGACACATTGAGTAACAATGACAGATTTGGCGTTATGAGATACACTTAGTAACAATTTAAGGTATGGCGTTATGAGACACATTTAGTAACAAATGTAAGAGGGCGGGGGGGGGGGGGGTAATGCGTTTAGACACAGCGTGATGACATGAACAATGTTTAACTTTAACATCAGGACACAGTGTGTAAAAAAAAAAGCGAAAAAAAAAAAGAAGCAGGTTTAGAGTTAGGACTCCGCGAGATTAACAATAGGAGACACGGCGATGGAAGTTACCACGATGTCCAAGGTGAAGTGTTGCAATAATAAACATCCTGATGAGCATTGGGCTGTATGACGTTGAGAGACGCGATCTTTTAATTGAAGTTAGGAAATCTGTTGACATGAGGTGTTGTGATGATCAGTGATGGATACGGTGATAGGCGACAGAGTTATGAAGACCGTGGAGATACCACATTGCCATGCAACGTTTTCAAATGGACACGAACGTTGGACACGAACATGTCATGAAAAGTACAATGAGCGTTATGGCGTTATGAAATAAACCGTGATTGTGGCAATCTTGTGAAATTTTTTTAAAGGTCTTCTTCTATCTCATGCTTAGCGCTTGCTTCTTGTTTTGTCATCAGAACGTGGTGCATTATTGGTATAATTGGTTTGTACCATTCCGTCACTTGTTTTAATGTTGTGTTTCAATAGCTCGCATCATCACCCCTAAGGCGAGACGTGCAATTTGCATTAACTAGAATACGAATAAATGTTGAATCTATTCACCTTCGACTCTAGCTGAAGCTCCCTCTTTCAGGTTCTCACGTTCAGAGTCTGCCTCTGGCTCACACTTAAAACCTCCGAAGCAATTTGTCAGTTCTTCGTTCCTTTTTCTGGAAAACATAAAAGTTGACTTTCGTCATGCATCCCTTGAAAATAACGTTAGATGATTGTATAGCTGTGATGCCGATCGAAACGTAAAGACTTAATAGTTTTAGTAGTATATTGTGTAATATAAACTAACAATATTTGGGCTATAACTCCATCTATTGAGATATTTAAACTGCATCCGATTCACCTTAAATAACCCCCTGCCTACATAATGCAATAAACACACGCATTTTAAATTTGAGATTCATTGGTTCCCACACGTGATCCTATTTTTGAAGTTACTAGTTACGTAGACAAATATTTTAAATAGAAGTGTAAAAGATAACATATTAATGTATATTTCAGTACATTATGTTTGAGTGCTCAGTAGAGTATGGTTGAATGCAATCACAACCTAGTCATGTTCAACAACCATTAACTCATGTTCAATCATAATCTACTCCCGTATAGCTATCAACCAATCGTGTTTAACTACCATCTAATCTACGAAAACTGGAAAGGAACGTGCGGACGCCACTGTAACGCAACTTCAAACGAGAGAGAGGTCTGAGGCTCTTGGAATTCGCCAGCCTCAACGAACTCATACTGGCCAACACATTAGGTGCACATAAAATGTCCAGGAAAACCACAGGGCACAGCCCCAGTGGAAAACACCACAACCAGACTGTCAACATCATGTTGCAAACACGCTTCCGGTCTAGTATAAACATTGCCAAGACTCGAAGCTTCCCTGGGGTTGACATTGGAAGCGACCACGACCTGGTCATGATGACCTTTAGGCTGCACTTAAAGAGGGTAAACAAAAAAGGAAATACCAGAATCAAATTCGACCTTGAAAAGTTGAGGGATCCCAAAGTAGCAGAAGCCTTCCAGGCAATAATAGTAGGAAAATTTGTAGCGCAAAACATCATAGATGCCGACTGTTCAGACATGGACACATGTAATTGATAACTTCAACACAGCTGTGACGGACACAGCTCACGACATCCTCAGTAAACATCGACCAACCCGAAAACCATGGTTGACAGCTGACATACTTGATCTGTGTGATAAACGGATGCAGTTAAAGAAAACACAAATGGTAGATACAGAGGAGGCCATTAAATATACGATAGTTAACCAAGCCACCAAAAAACGTATGAAAAGGGCAAAGGAGAACTGGATTGAAGGGTAATGCTACAACATTGAAAACTGCTTAAAGAAGAAAAATAGCAAAAAAGCTTACCAGTTGGTGAAAGAACTAACCACTGCAAAACAAGGGCGTAGTATAACCATACAGGATAAAAATGGTAAATGTTTGACCGAGGAAAATAATATCATAACACGATGGACTGAATACTGTTCAGAGCTGTATAATGAAAATATAAAGATAGACCCAGAGATCCTTAATGTCCCTCCAGCAACAGACAATGATAACTACCCTATTCTCCGCGCAGAAGTAGAAACAGCAGTCTAAGCACTCCAAACAGGAAAGGCCGCAGGAGTGGATAATATCCCTGCCGAATTATTGAAACAAGGAGGAGAAGCAATGATAAGTGCCCTATTCAATATTTGTAACAAAATCTGGCTTACCGGAGAATGGACCAAACCATGGACCCTATCGCTCATCGTCACCCTCCCCAAAAAAGGTAACCTACAGCAATGCCAAAACTATCGCACCATTAGCCTAATAAGCCATCCAAGCAAGGTCATGCTGAAGGTCATATTGAACCGACTAAAACCATATGCCGACAGAATCATTGCTGAAGAACAGGCGGGCTTCAGACAAGGACGGGGCACTACTGAGCAGATTCTAAATTTCCGAATAGTATGTGAGAAATATGCTCAACACTACCAAAACCTATACCACGTCTTTGTTGACTTCAAGAAAGTATTCGACAGGGTTTGGCATGCTGCTTTATGGTCCACCATGAGGCACTAAAACATCAACACAAACCTAACCAGAATGATATGCAGCCTCTATAAGGCCACCCGTGCAGTTTTCTTCAATAACAACATCGGAGAATGGTTCAAGACCACGGTTGGAGCACGACAATGCTACCTGCTCTCCCCCACCCTGTTCAATATCTTCCTAGAGAGAATTATGTCAGATGCTCTGGAAGCGCATGAAGGGACAGTCAGCATTGTTGGCAGAACAATCACCAACCTACGCTTTGCGGACGACATAGACGGAGTGGCTGGGAACTAAGAAGAGCTAACCAGCCTGTTAAGGCTTCTCGACAAGACCTTGTCGTCCAACAGCACTAAAGAGGCTCAAGAAAATATGGAAGGAATAAAAATATAGCCACCAGCACTAAAATCAGGCTGATGCGCTCATTAGTCTTCTCCATTTTCCTGTATGCCTGCGAATTCTGGACATTGACAGCAGATCTTGAAAGGAAAATAAAGACGATGGAGATGAGATGCTTCAGAAGCATTTTTGACATCTGCTATAGGAACCATATCTCAAATGATACAGTGAAAGAAAGGGTTTGCCAGGAAATAGGGGAGTACGATGACCTAATGGTTTTGTTTAAAAAAACTCAAACTACAATTGTACGGTCACGTAACAAGGAAACAAGGGCTTGCCAAAGAAATATTGCAGGGCACCACAAGAGGAGAGAGAAGAAGAGGAAGACAAAGAAAAAGGTGGGCAGATAACAATCAACGAGTGGACAGGACTAACACTGGGCGATGATGTGCGTAGTGCAGAAGACAGAGACGAATGGGGGATAGTTCATATGTCATATGTGACGCCCCAAAGGTCCAAGGACAATGGAACATGATGACGATGATGATGATGAATGTTTATTAACTACCATCTACTTTTGTTCAACCACAATCTGCTATTATTAAACTACGACTTAATCATGTTCAACCACCATCAACTCTAGCTTAATTACTATCTCATCTTGTTGAACCACCATCTTCTCATCTTCAAACATCATATAACCTTGTTGTGACACGATCTAATCATCTTAAACCACTATCTAACAATAACTTTAGAGTAATTCTATAACCAAGAACATTACACTTCATCCTCCTCCTCAAATGCCACTTTCTTGCACTCTTCGATTCTCTCATAGCAGTTTGCCACCACATCCTGGCACAGAACTGTTGTCACTGTGAAGACGAAGAGCGAGTTAACCCTTGAGAAACAAATTTATGTTTTCTTGCACTTTATGCTTTCAAATAAAATGGCGAGTCATTCAAACAGAATATGTTTGATTCAATGGTTTATTTGAATATTTCTTTACACTAAATCCATTTGAATGGGGACTCAGTAATATAATTCACATAATGCCCAGATATCTGATGTCGCATATTTTACAGTTAAAAATCAACTTGCATTGTGCGTTAAGCGTCAGAGCGTAATGCAATTATTGCACGGCCATATTAATAATATTAACGACGATATTATTATTTGTTTTTTTTATTAATTTAAGTGTTTCTGTACATTCGGTAAAAAGTGATTTCTTTGACCAAAAAAAGCTAAATTCTAAATGGATAGATGATGGAACTTAAAGCAGTGGTATTTAAAGCTAAAGAATTGATCGACAAAGGAGAAACTAAGAACACTTGACGCTGAGAGGTCCATAGTAATAAAGTTTGGAATGAGTTACAGACGAGAGGGAAAGGCTCTGAAGTAAATACCACTCTCCGCTTGAAAAGATGTTGAAAAGGATAAACGAAGAAGACGATCACAATGGTCTCGGCAATTGCTTCCTCAGCACTACGCACCAAATGCACACAATACAACGCACGTAGAATAAATACCACTCCGAATTGGTTGATGAATGAAGTGCCATCAGAAATTGTTATTATTGATTATGCACGTCTTCCTGTATTTTATAGGCACAACGCTGTGGCAGATGCGTCAGCAAGCTATATTTATTAGGCGCCAATCAATCATTCAATAACAGTACCCACCTGTTAAGCATGAGATTGTCAGAAAGCCCCACAGACTCATTGAATGCATCCTGCTGTTGAATTGAGTCCAAACTCGTCGATGATAACAAGATGTCTAGGGTGTGTGGTGCGCTTGGTCAGATGTTTAACGCAAACCTAATTTTTATGAAATATTGTTAGAAAAATAAATATCAAATGTTCTTGTCTTTTTTTTTTTTTTTTTTTTTTTTTAGTTATTTTAAATTTTACCAATCATAACAAAAAACAAAACAAAAAAAAAAACAAAAAAAAAAATAAAATTAAAAAAAAAAAAAAAAAAACAATTAAAAAGTAAAAAATTTTTTTTTTTTTTTTTTTTTTTTTTTTTTTTAGCTATTATAAATTTTAGCACTCATAACATAAAACGAAACGAAACAAAGAACAACAAGAATAATAGAATTTAAAAAATAAAATAAAATATGATTAAAACGTATAAAGAGATAGATATTTTGATTTAACAAAGTGTTTTTAATTGCCTTGTTTCATTCTTTGTTTCATGGAAATAAAAATCCATGTTTACTTTGAGATATCACGTCAAACATTAACTATTTCTTAAAATCTAAGTACAAGGTAGGCAAAACTTGATTTCATAGACAGGACATACGATTAGGACGTCTCGGCTTAGAGCCTTCATCAGCAAACATATTGTTTCAATTAGCATACTTTGTTCTTATATTTCATTTACACAACTTGGATGCATCCATCAATGGCTATTTCTTATACGGATAGTTTCCTAGCTTTTTTTGCTGTGACTTTTAAACAAAAAATCGTTATATGTATCGGGAGTTCACTCTAAACTCTAAAGGGATTTAATGTATCACGGTCCATGCCGTGTTCATGTAAATAAAGTTTACCCCAGTTTTAACTTTACTAGAGATCAGAATCTACTAATAGTACAACATGCTTTTCTTTAATACTTAACCACTTAGTTGATGTCGAGTGGCCAATTATATATCTAACACTTAATGGAACAATGTTATGTAGTTTGTCTTTTGTTTTGAGCAAGGACAGAAAGAAACGGAAGTTTCGAAATGCGCTAAATAACTTTGATTGCGTCATTGTTCTATGTGTATTTCTTTTGCATAACTACGATACTGATTTTTTTTTCTTTTAAATTAATCTGCTCGGGATGCCTAAGTTCTCACTTGCAGGATCCCTACAAAACCTAACGATAGCCTATTGTCTCATACCCTACCCCCATCAGCTCAACCAAACCCGATGACTTCAAGCATCCCGGAATACATCATGGGTGTGTGTGCTGGCTTTTAATTAAAACAAACGCCTTGTTAATATTCCCTACAACATATATATTCCCTACAACATATATATTCCCTAAACTTTTATATAATTGCCATTGTTGCAAAACAAATTCCTACATCTGCTTTTATTCTCTTGATATTGTTGCCAATAAAAATCCCTACAACTGCTTGTATTCTATTGCTATTGTTGCCAATACACATTCATAAACGCATAGTCAATTTAATACCGGCATATCAAATATGTACACAGATATTCAGCACGTAGACCTAGTCCTCCGATTTGCTTTTTACTGGATGAGAAAAGGTCTTAAGCAAGCTCACAATGCACTGACTTTTCAGTCATGAGCTAAAATTTATGACTATTACAATGCAACTACCACTGGTAACGAACCAAAGCTTGTAAATCGTGTACAAAAGGACATCTGTACATACACATTAATGAAATGGAAATCAAATAGTTTGTGCTATATTTTATAATAATTGCTAGTATAACTTATTAAACATCAAATGTACATGGATTGGAAAGATAAAAATGTTTCAATTAAGGTATTAATCTGTCATTATGTGTACTGAAATAATGTGGTTAATTATGTTTTGTATTTAACATCCAAAAGTACTTCATGTAATGTTTGTGAAAACATGACTTAAGTCTGTGATGCCATATATTTCCCCTGTAATGAGCAAGTAATTATTAGACTAATTGTAAGTGCTGTTTCTTGTTTTTCGATTCTGGTATTGTTTATATTTTTATGGCTCAGTCTTTAAGCTAAAACAAAAGTAAAAAATAACACACTCAACGAGATTCTGTTTGCAGACGATTGTGCACTCAAAGCTGCCTCAGAAGCCATCATTCAAGACAGCATTGATATCTTCTCTGAGGCCAGCAATTACGTTGGCCTCACAATCAACACAAAGATGTTTCAGCCAGCTTCCAGAAAGTCCTACGTTGAACCCAACCATATCATCAGCCGACAGCATCTCACCCCGATGGATAAATTTAGTTACTTGGGCAACAACCTCTCCAGATCTGTCGTAGTGGACGATGAAATGAATGCCAGACTCGCAAAAGCTAGTGCCATATTTGACAGGCTCCGCAGCACTGTTTGGACATGAGAGATATCAGAGGAGAAACGAAGATCAAGGACTATATCGCAGGGTCCTCTTTGACATTGCTCTACGGATGTGAAACATGGACAGTCTACCACCGTCACACCAAGAAACTGAACCATCTTCACACAGCTTGCTTCAGGAAACGCCTTGGCATCGGGTGGCAAGACAAAGTTCCTGACACAGAGGTCCTCGCTAGAGCAAACCGACCTAGTATGTTCACCACCCTGATGCAGTCTCAAGTCCGTTGGATGGGACACGTAGCTGATATGGAAGACCACCAGATCCGTAAACAGATATTCTTCGGAGAACTGAAGACAGGCAAGCACTCCCAAGGAGGTAAAAAAAGCGTTACAAAGACTCACTGAAAGCGGCACTAAAAGTCTTCAGCATCAACCCTACTCAATGGGTGCAGACAGCCTAGGATAGAGCGAGGTGGAGAGCAGTCAAGTAGAGGCAAAATCCCATGAAGCCAGTAGGATAGCCACAGCAGAGACACGCAGGCTGGCCCGAAAGAGCAACATTACATCATCGTCTCCAGGACTAGCCCCTGCCCTTAGTGCCAGAGATTATTCCGAGCACGGATCGGTCTAGCAAGCCACCTACGAGCTAACCGTAACACCCCCCCCCAACCTAATCGGATAACTCAAAGTTCCTAGTCGATTTTGACATTTTGACGGACGATAAACAACATGTCTCCGTCTGATTATCTACTGTGTGAGTTATACCTGCTTGTAGGATTTGTTTAAGTGTATGCTTCATCAGCTTCAAAGTTCCTCAGTGCAATATAAACAATCCTTCTTCCCACGCACAATAATAGCATAGAACCACCTGAACAATGCCACTGTGAGCTCGACATCGGTCGAAATTTTCAAGCCTGCCCTGGCATCGGCTAGGAGATGTTAGAATAGCAACATAATACCCCCAACCATTGCAAAAATGCCAGTACATTGATGCAGCAATGAACACTACCAGAAACAGAACCAGAAGTGTAAATTTAGTCTGTTAAATAGAGTTGCATGTGAGATATCAATGTTGTTCTTTTTTCATCAGCCCCTGTCCTGAAGAGTGGACATTCTGCGTGCCCTATTCTGTCCTTGTATGGTCTTATGAGACTGGTCTTCTCTTGTAATTAACATAAAGTTAGTAAATAACGCTAAGAAGTAACGCTTCTTCCAAATTAGCTAATACAAAGTAAGTAACATCTCTCCTGCATTAGCTAATACAAAGGAAGTAACATCTCTCCTGCATTAGCTAATACAAAGGAAGTAACATCTCTCCTGCATTAGCTAATACAAAGGAAGTAACATCTCTCCTGCATTAGCTAATACAAAGGAAGTAACATCTCTCCTGCATTAGCTAATACAAAGGAAGTAACATCTCTCATGCATTAGCTAATACAAAGGGAGTAACATCTCTCCTGCATTAGCTAATACAAAGGAAGTAACATCTCTCATGCATTAGCTAATACAAAGGAAGTAACATCTCTCCTGCATTAGCTAATACAAAGGGAGTAACATCTCTCCTGCATTAGCCAATACAAAGGAAGTAACATCTCTCATGCATTAGCTAATACAAAGGAAGTAACATCTCTCATGCATTAGCTAATACAAAGGAAGTAACATCTCTCATGCATTAGCTAATACAAAGGAAGTAACATTTCTCCTGCATTAGCTAATACAAAGGGAGTAACATCTCTCATGCATTAGCTAATACAAAGGAACTAACATCTCTCCTGTATTAGCTAATACAAAGGGAGTAACATCTCTCCTGCATTAGCTAATACAAAGGAAGTAACATCTCTCATGCATTAGCTAATACAAAGGAAGTAACATCTCTCATGCATTAGCTAATACAAAAGAAGTAACGTTTCTCCAGCATTCGGCTGGGCTTTTAAGTGTCATGGTAGGGAGTCAATAACAAAAATAATAACCTCATGTGTCTTATGTGGGTGTACTGTTGCCATGTTTAAAACATTTGAAACACAGTCATGTCCGCTCATGATTAAACAATAATTCAACTTTTATTTCAAAATATTATTTTGAACTCACACAGTGAATCACTTAACCCTGCCCACTTTCAAACGTTCAGTGAGTAATTATATTATATTTAGCCACATATTAAGGATTCCTATCCAAGTCCTTGATGTAATACAATCAATGAGCACAAACAGCATTAAAATATCTGAAAACTTTTTAAATTTAAAAAAAAAAAAGATTTTTGATCCACTGTGCCCCGAGTCCCCTTATATTATTATTGTTATTGAACCACTGTAAATGAAATTTGTGAATGTACACAACGGTACAGTCAAGTTTAACCTATGAGTTTGATAAAATGTAACTATTTGTAAGAATAAAATAAATTATATATACATTTGAAATATATATATATCTATATATATATATATATATATATATATATATATATATATATATATATATATAAATATATATATATATATTATATAAAACATATATTATAAACTTGTAACAAATATATATATTTAAAATATATATATATCTATATATATATATATATATATATATATATATATATATAAATATATGTATATAAATATATGTATATATATTATATAAAGCCTATATTATAAACTTGTAACAGACATTAATTTGATGCAATAAAAAGCATAAGCCATAGTATGCTATTGCAAATTTAAATGTTATGCTTTAAAAAAAATTAAGAAGAAAAGAAAGAACATAAGCATCATTTATTTTATCAGGCCTATCTTTCATTTTATATAATTTGAAATGAATGGATTTTTCAAACAGTGGGTTGTACAGCATTTGGGATTTTACCATAAAATTGGTAAAAGTACCCTTACCAGTACCAAGATTATCCCAGAAACATGAATGGCCAAATCATCTGCACTTGAAAGTCTTATGCTGCTGAGTTATGTGTTTTAATAACAATATACAAACATTCAATGACAAAATAAAAAATAATAAAATTATTGAACAATTTTTATTAATAAATGTATTGGGCAAATTATAATATAAATAGAATATGATTTAATAATATTGTGAAAAAATATAAATAATATCAATGTCTGAGGCAACATGGTTTAATCAATTTAAACAACTTAGTAAATAATTTATATATTCAATTATATGTAATAAAAACTAAATAAAAATTTAAAATTGTAATTAATAAAATTTAATGCCATAAGTTTATTCATTAAGTAGGTGAACCCACATAATTTATTTGACAAGGATACTTGTGGCAATATGCTAAAATAATTTAATTATTGTAGAGATTTTGTGTGCCCAACTACCTTTACATTATATATTGTGTAATTATTTTGTTACTTCCTAAAGCATCTTATCTGTAATAATGCAAACACTTGCATTAAAAAAAATTTTTTATTCTTAACAAACCCTTTGCTATAAATATCATGCTTGTACCATAATTATTTCATGACAGATTTGAAAGTATCAAGTCAGTGCTACCAGTAAAAATGCAAAACTGATATAAGGGGTAAATGTTATTTCTGCAGGATTTTTTTTTACAAACATAATAATATATTGTTATATGTTACTGTTGCTAAGAAGGGAATATAAAGCAAAAAATTGAAAGTAATCAACAATCAACCTTTCAACTAATAACTTAATAAATTAGTAATTCACTAAATAAAAGTTTTAAAAAACATTAAATTAATTATTTAAATATAGTTAATTAAACCCACTGATTTTTATTTTTAATTGAATTACAATAATTATAAGTTCAATTTTTTTAGTGAAGAATTTATATTTCCCGTCCTTTTTATCCTCAAAATCAATATTAATGTTGTATGGATTTCATACTATGCTCTATTAACTAAGTCTTCATCTGCTATTTAGTCTAATGATCTCTCTACAAAATTGGCCAAAATTTTGGTTGTCTGTAATTCTCATTTCCTTACTATTTGATCCTTATAATCTTTCAAATAAACAGTCTAATGCTGTAGAACACTTAGAAAGTGTGTCAGCAGGGGTAATCTCACATTTTTTTTTTACTACACTGCTTTTTAATAGATTTTGGCGTGCTGGTTAATTTCGAAATAGATTGATTTGAATTCCCTAAATAATAATTAGTTACTGTCTGCTAAAGGGAAACATTCTCTTTATCCTGTAAAAGAATATCTTGCTCCAATGAATCGAGAAAGGAGTCACTGGTTATGAAATAATGATCTAACATGCTGACAAGATCAAATTCAAAGCTGGTGCTTTGGGACAGAGCATTTCGTTTATATAAAAAAAAAATTTGACATTTTTAAATTATCAATAAAAATTATCTGAATTAACAGTTAACTACATCATATTTATTATAAATTAGTGCATGTGAATTTGTATTTTCCAGGTAGGCCTACAAACTGATTCAGAAACTTGGAAAATTGTTGCTAATACATTTCAAGACGGATGGAACTTTCCACACTGTATTTGGAGCCTTAGATGAAAATCACATTGCCATTAGAAGGCCTCTCCATATACAATCACAATATTATAATTTTTAAAAAAAATTGCATTATTTTGTTAACTCTAGTTAATGACAGTGAAATAAAGTGTTAGAGGGAAATGAATAAAATACTTCACGCTTAACGAAACATAAATTTCCTTCATTTTGTTATATATCACATGTATGCTTAAATGAATATGTACAGAAACTAGAAAGAAGATTTCTTTTCAATGTATTGTAATACAATATAAAAATATTTTAAATGCAAACATTTATTTCATTTGATATTTCATTATTCAAATAATAAGCATTGCTCTGAGTATTCTAGGGTATTTTTTGTTGATGAAATATATCATCTTTAAGGAAATATTTTGTAATTGCTAGCATGGAGAGCTCTGTTTAAGAATAATGTAAACATGGTCATAGATTATTAATTTTTTGTATATAACAAATATTCATAGGAAATAGGCGTATTTATTCATTACAATTTTGTGTTATTCTTTACTTTATTCTTGTATTGACCTCAATTTAATGTTCATATAATTTATTTATTTTGTTATACATTTAACATGTTATTATTGAGATACTGCTTTGCAAATACAATCGGGTGCCAGATAAGCATCAATCAAATCAAACAACCACCAATTTGAAATAAAAACATCCCCAGTGCCTGCACCACCATTGCTTGTCATCTCCTACTACCTTCTTTCCCTAGAGAAGGATGTTTTGATGCTGTTCAATTTTGATTTCACTTTTTCTTCTGAAATAAAACAGACACAAAACAGATATTAGCAAATTTTTATAATATATTTAAAAATTATTATTATTGGTGGTGGTAATAAATTTTTTATGGGTGTAAATGAGGCATGTATGATATATTATCTATTAGTAAAACTATATCACAATTATTTTTACTATCATGCCCAATACATATCTTCTTTTAAAAATTTAGTTCCACCCCCGCCTCTACACATTTGTCTTCACACATCCGGTCATAAATTCGTCACCTCCTTTCCTCACCATATAATGTTTGTCACTGTTTATAGATACTCACAAATCAATATAAAAAATTTTACATAAAACACCCCCATTGCATTACATAAAACACCACTCTATGCAACAAAGGAGCAGTTGATTTTTTTTTGTTTACTAACAAGGGCTTTTAAAAATCGTCTCTACAACTTAAAATTCTTATTGAATTTAAGAAATTAAAATGGACCTCTTTTTTTTATTAAATCATAATTTTTTTAAGTAAATTAATTCAACCAATCTGCATTTATCTCTGAAAAAACTGGCTATTTTCAAACAGCAAGTTCTGCCTGAAACAGGGTTTAACATTTTGATTCATCTATCACTTATTTTAAATCCATCAAATCATGTGTTTTCAATAAATAATTGAGTTTTACATTTACATGGTTAACCATATCATCATTTGAATTTTCTATTTTACAAATGTAGGTATATTTTAATATGATTTATGTGGGGTTTTTTTCTTGTTTTTTTTTTTTGTGTGTGTGCAGGCATCTGTCCATCCCAATGTGATGATGGTGTGGAATTTGCAGGACAAAATCCACAAGGCCTGTATTTATTCTTCTAGGATTAACCCAACAGCAAATCATTTTAATTTTCTTTTTTTCATATTTTGGTTTTTTTTTATATTATTTTTGTGGGGTTTTTTTTTTTTTTTTTTTTTTTTGTGTGTGTGCAGGCATCTGTCCATCCCAATGTGATGATGGTGTGGAATTTGCAGGACAAAATCCACAAGGCCTGTATTTATTCTTCTAGGATTAACCCAACAGCAAATCGCCTATCTCCACGCCACTGGATAAACCACATCATGATACAGTGGGGTCAGAGAGTGTCGGAATGTTTCATTGTGCTTAGGAGCATGTGATACTTGGAGGAAGCGGCAACCGTAACCTTTAGAAGTGCATGACTAAATGTAAGGGAAATAGGATAAGGATCACAACTCACGTTAACAAAAAAAAAAAAAAAAAAAAAAAAAAAAAAACACGGCAGAGGAAGAAATTATTTTGATAAACACCTTATCTAAATTTCCCAATTTCTTTACACCAGGATAAAAAAAAATTTCCTCCAACCCAGCCTACCGATATAAAATCGCTTTCATATTAATACATTACAAAAAAAATATAGTTTCTAGTTTATTTAAGATAATGATTCTTTACTGATTTATACATTTTTTAATTAAAAAAACAAACATATTTTACATAACATGAAATCAGTTAACGCAATTTATCAGAATCCCAATTTGTGCTCCCCTCTCAAGGTTCGCAACCGCACATTTGTTCACTCCCCTGAATTATGTTAATATTATTATAATGAACCACCTTCTTTTACAACGCATATTTAATTCATCAAATATTTCAAGGTATAAAAAAAAAAGAAAGAAAATATTACGCACCAGGCGAACATGCAATTTATTTGAAAGGCATCTCAAATAGCGCAGTTATCGGGAATATCTTTACGTGAAATCATGATCATATGTCCTTGATTTTCCCTTTGAAAACATGAAAAAAAAAAACTGAATTGTTGGGGTTTGGGAGTTGGGCTAAACATTTTTAAGAAATCGTTGTCATCGTCAACGAGTCAATGTGCCAAGGTGCCGTTCGAATATTTTGCCAGGCAGCCAGAAAGAAAAGCCAGGCACGAACAAAAGCGAAAGTTAATTTTGAAAAAGATTTTTTTAAAAAAAATTTTACATTTTTTTTTAAAAAGTTGCTAAATGACTTAATTAGTAGATTTTAAATGATAAATAACCTTATTTCAGTCAAATGAAATACACATCATTTGCAGTATTAATTTTTAGTTTATACAAATGTAGTAGTTTGGTAGTTTATATGAATAACGGCAAATGTTCAACCGATGTTAATATAAATTGTGCAAACTTTCTAATTTTTTTAGCTAAAATAAAGCTAGTAGTGGTTCCAGTGCTGTAGCTAATACAGGGGAGCTCATGTTTCTTATCCCTATTTAATAATAATAAAAAAAAGGTAGCGAAATATCTCCTGCTGTAGTTAATATAAGTAGTAAGTGTTTTTACAAAATCGTTAAAGGTTCTTATGGTGTAGCTGATACATGAAGGTAGACAATGTTCCCCGGCATTTAGCCGATGATGCACCCGTTACAAAACAGCCCAGTCACTCGGGAGGTAGTCAATAATAAGACACACCCATGAGTCCCAAGCAGTTGGACTCGTGCCGTGTTAGAAACAATGAAACTTAGTTGTGTACCGTCATGATTAAATTATAAACAGATTTTGAAATTCTACACCCATGAGTCCCAAGCAGATGGAGTCTTGCCGTGTTAAAAACAATAAAAATTAATTATGTACCGTCATGATTAAATTATAAACAGATTTTGAAATTCTACACCCATGAGTCCCAAGCAGATGGACTCTTGCCGTGTTAAAACAATGAAAATTAATTATGTACCGTCATGATTAAATTATAAATAGATTTTGAAATTTAAAAAAATCAAAATAAAATGAAATAATGGAGATTAACACTTTCAAATAAGTTTGCAATCACATTTTTTTATTACTTTTAATATAATTATGATTGATTAAGATGTTCCTACAAATGTACTTCTCAAGATGTAGATAAATTGAATTGTTTGACATATATGGCCCATTTTCATATAATTTAATCTGGTTTAACACTTTCATTTTTTAAAATTATTTTAAATAATTATTAAAAGGAATTGCAACATTGCAATGGGACGTTGTTTTTTTTAAATCCAACATAAATCCCATTGATATTTCTATTTAATACTTTAAAAAACATGCTAAGAAAATAATAATGTTGAAATTATGCCGTGAAAAGAAATTTAAACAGAAATATTAGCCATGTAAAAATTCAACCCCTAAACACATCTGGAGCGTGGCCGCTACTGGTTCTGTCAGAAGTGAGCCAAACTGAGTACTGTAACCAGACAGGCAGCCACGAACATGGAGTTCACCTTGTTGACCGGGGCAATACTTCCTTGTGAATAGCGGTAATATGGACGTGATCGATGGGCTTAACAATGAGAATAATATTAAATTGATAACCTTTCATAATTTTACGAATGAAGATGGAAAAAAAAGAATACATTTTAACAGTATTAACTTTAACATAAGTGTTCTACTAACTTACTGTTTAGTTCATTTGAGTAATAATATTGACATTTGGGGTAAGAGACGGTGTGACAGCAATTAGTGTTGAGGCGGTAAAAGAAGACGACAAAAAAATAAAAATTCAGAGCGATGGTGTTAGGAGCGCAATAATAAGACACTGTGAGGTATGGTGATTTGAGACACTCTAATGAACTCTATTAAATATGGTGCATGAGACAGTGCAATAAACGATAGGAGCTATTACGGCGGGTGACAGTGAAACGACCATTGGATGGTCTGTCGTTTAAAGACGTAATGAAATGAACAAAGGTGGTTTTAACAGTAAAAGACAGTGATGAAATGAAAAATGGTGGCTTTTGCAGTAAAAGGCAGTGATGAAATGAACAATGTTGTTTTTTGCAGTAAAAAACAGAGATGAAACGAACAATGGCAGGTTTTGCATTAAAAGACTGTGATAAAATGAACAATTTCGGTATTTGCAGTAAAAGACAGTGATTAAAAGAACAATGGTGGTTTTTGCAGCAAAAGATAGTGATGAAATGAACAATCGTGGTTAGCATGAAAAGACTGTGATGAAATGAACAATGGTGTTTTTTGAAGTAAAATAATGTGATAAAATGAAAAATGGCGGTATTTGCAGTAAAAGACAGTGATGAAATGAACAATGGTTTGTTTTTTTTTTTTTGCAG
>CAXITT010000042.1:59867-101864 GCA_964033795.1 Lymnaea stagnalis
TGAAGTAGAAACAATGGAATGCATCAATGAAAGTGACTTTGGCTCGATTCATTGTCTTTTATTATCAAGCTGATAAGTGAATGAGAAATTAAAGTGGGATTTTCTTGTCTGTCAAAGGAGTTTTTCTTTGAACCTAAACAAAATATATCGAAAAGCTAAAATATAAAAGGGTAAACTTGACGCCGAGAAGTCCGAAAGGATCTAGTAAAGACTGTAAAGGTAACAGGATGAACCCAAAGTCTTAGACTTAATTTGTTATTGGCCTGGCGCTGCATTGGAAGTTAAAAAGGTAAACAAAAAAAATTAAAGAAGATAACAATGATCTGAATAATTTAGAAGACAAGATACTCGGTGGATTTATTAATGCCACCACTACCACCTTTTATGTTTTTTTTTAAATCAAAGAGTGGACGTTTTTCGCACCCATTACGCAACTTGATGCGATTTCATTCAATTTGTCCTCCGAACTACGCACCAAATGCACACCAAACAAGGCCTAGAGAAGAGATGACACTTAGCATTGGTTGATATTTGAAGCGTCATATGAAATTATTATTATAGATTATGCAACCGACTCTTCCTGTTTGCTTCAGCTAATACATTTTTTTTTTAAGGACGCCAATCAGTCATTCAATCTCCTTACCCACCTGCTGAGTATGAGATGGCCAGAAAGCACCACAGACTCCCCGAATGCATCCTACGGTTGAAGATGAATGCCGCCAACTGTCACCGATGAAGCTATGCATAAGGCTCAGTCAGATGGATAACGAAACCTAATGTTATAAAATGTTACTTTTAAATATAATTTTTTACCAACAATTTTTATTGAGCGCTTATAAATTTTAAGCACATGAAAAAAAAAACTGAAAAAAAGAACTACACCAACAACAAATTCTTTACTTGAATAAAGCAATATTAATTAATAAATGGTTAAAACGTTTAAAGAAATAAAAGCTAAGAGTTTTAAAATATCTCCAAAATGACTTCTTTCATTTTTGGGGTTCCTAGCAATCGAAATCCATCTGACAGTTTTGAGATTTCACGTAAGCCATTAACTATTTCTTATTCAGTTACCGTTCCTACGTTTTAGCTGTATCGATTCTTTAACCAAAAAATCGTATAATATGCACAAGAAAAACAACATACATGAGTTTCGTTTTACATATAGTTACCCCAGTTGTAACTAGCAGGGATCAAGTTCTACCAATAACGTGTCCAATTGCAATTGTGAACTTTTTAACATATCCTTTTGCTCGATGTAAAGTGGTCACATATAGCTAAAAAATTTATGAAACAATCGTGGTTGCAGTTTGTCTTCTTGAGTGCATGCTCGGTCATTCATTTGTGCATTCATCGTGACCGTGAAGTTCAAACGATTACCAAACTAATCTTACAAATTGTACTATATTATTGGCTGGATTTTGTAAAAAGCCCGAATAATAATGTTACAAAATCAACCCATAATATAGGTGGTGCAATCATTGTTTGTTTGTTTTTTCTGTCAATAAAACAAAAATGAACGTTTCATTTCCTTAATTAAATAGCAAATTACTTACGTTCATTGTTTGGGTTTTCTTGCGGAAAGAAAGTACCGGAAGTGTTGAATAACGCTAAATAACTTTGATTGCGTCATCATTGTACGTATATTGCTCATGCATATCTCCGATATTGATAAAATAAAATATGCTCGGAGGTTCTCGCAAACGAGATAATGCAAAGTCTAGCAAACAAGTGGTATGTTTTTTATTTATTTTGTTTTAAAATTCCTAATCGCCTCTTCCAGACAGAGCCTTTCAACATCCTTATCATCTCCTTTCCTTACCACTCTCTTCTTCTTCTTCTTCTTCTATATCTTAAGGGCCCACGATCAATTTATTGATCATTTTGGCTCCTATGCATGTAGATGGGATTTGCAATGTTTCTGTTCCTGGTGTTGATGAGGAAATTTCACAGATTTCCAGTGCCACTTTGTGAGGGAATCATGCACTGGGGGTTTGAAGGCTTGAGGCAATAGACACAAATGTGTCTAGTGTTGTCGCCTCAACCGTTCCTTTTGAAAGATTGTTCCAGTCCCTGATTGTCTTGGGCAGGAATGAGCAGCTCCTATACTGGCTTCTTGCTGGTATGAGCCTGAATTGCCTGTCATGGCCTCGTCGCTGTCTATGGGGGAGAGGGACGAGTTTCTGTTTAATACTGGAACAGTGGACCAGCCCATTATTTATCTTGTACATCATGGAGAGCCTGGATTGTCGTCGTCGTTTCTCCAATGGTGACCAGCCTAGTGTTTCTAGCATGCTGCCAACACTTGAGGTATTCCTGTAGCGGTTTAGGACAAAGCGTGCTGCTCGTCGCTGGACCGCCTCCAACCTGTCAATGCTCTTCTGGGTAAATGGGTCCCAGACTGAAGATGCATAATCTAAAATCGGACGGATAAAGGCTTTATATGCTCTTTCTTTCACACAGGAGTTGCCAATCTTTAGATTTCGCCTTAAGAACCCTAGGGTCTTGTTTGCTTGGTTACATACATTGTTAATATGTTCGTCCCATCGGACCTCTCTTTGAATGGTAACACCCAGGTACTTTACGGAGGAAACTTGCTCAAGAATATGGCCGTGCAGTTTGTATTGGTAGTGTAGAGGAGTACAACTTCTAGAGATTGATAGTGTCTGGCACTTGGCAGGGTGAAATTCCATGTCCCAGCTCATCTCCCACTCAGCTAACAGATTGAGATCCTGTTGTAGCTGGTCCTGGTCAGATCTGTTGGCGATCGTCCTATACACTGCTGTGTCATCTGCAAACAGTCTTGCCTGTGATGTCAGTTTCTCCGGTAGGTCATTAATGTATGCTAGGAACAAACAGGGGCCCAGGACTGATCCCTGGGGGACCCCTGACTTCACATTGACAAAGGAGGAGCTTGTACCGCCCACCACTACTGCTTGGCGTCGGTGGCTGAGGAAGCTAGAGATCCATGTTTTAGTGGTGCCTTGAATCCCATATATCTGGAGTTTGTGTAGAAGCAAACTATGATTCACCCGGTCAAATGCTTTTGCGAAGTCCATTACTAGCACGTCAGTCTGCTTGTGGTTCTCCAGATTGGTCATCAAGTCTTCTACAAATTCGAGAAGCTGGGTCTCACATGACCTATTGACTCGGAAGCCATGTTGACAGTCATTGAGTATATTTTGGCTTTCAAGATGCTTCATGACAGAGCTTACGATTATGTGCTCCAACAGTTTGCAGACGACGCTAGTGAGGGATATCGGACGATAGTTGGCAGGGTCGGAATGCTCTCCTTTCTTGTAAATTGGAGTGACATGCGCTGTTCTCCAGTCTGCTGGAACATTTCCTGTGCATAGTGACGATTGGAAGAGGATTGTCAGTGCAGGAGCGATTTCCTTGGCTAATTCTTTGAGCACTCGTGGTTTAATGTGGTCAGGACCACATGCTTTGTAAGGATTAATGGTATTGAGGAGGGCAAACACACCTTGTTCTGATATCTGGATATCTCCCAAACCTTAGTCACTACCACATAACTAGATGGAATTTCCTGGTCACATTTGTCAAGTCATTTCAAAATCTCCAGTTGAATCGAACCCCCAACCTATGACTCCAAGCCTCCTTGCCCAAACCTATAAACCCTTCCCTTAACACGAAACTACACCATTACACCGATAGTTCCGAATGCATATAATAAAGATTGGAGAGCTTATAGAAGAGATCGATTGTCTAGGAATATTAAATTGCCAATGGTCTACGTTTCACTGAAAGTTGAAAAGACAAAGAAGAAGAAGATTAAAATGATCTATAATATTTAGAAAACAAAAGATTTGATGGATGCATTAGTGGTAGCATATTTTTTAAAATTACGTATCTTTCCCCAAGTTAATGATGTCCGCACCACTGCGCAACTTGGTGCGATCTCACTCACTGCTTCTTCCGTACTACGCACCAAAAAAAACACCCAAAAAAAAAATAAATACACACACACATAAAGTCTCACTTTCTAAAAATAACATTGCTTAACTTAAGTCTCCTTGAATCCTTCAGTTATCTAAAATAAACTACCACAAATGGCTTCCCAATGGCATTTACTCTAATGGAACCCGGGTCCGAATGTGAATGTACACAGCCAAGCTTAACCCATGAGTTCTATAAAGTGTGAATGTATGTGAGAGTAAAATAAATCATATCTATAAATCATATATATTATAAACTTGTAATAGGCATTAATTTGATGTAATAAAAAGCATAAAGCCATATTAATATATGCTATTGCAAATTTAAATATTATACTTAACAATTTTAAGAAGAAGAAAAACCATAAGGATAATTTATTTGATTTTATGCAATAGTATTAGGCCTATCTTTAATTTAATTTAATTTTTAATGAATGGCTATTTCAAATAGGGATGTCAAGGATTTACCATAAAACTGGTAAAAGTACCCCTACAATCAGTGGCGTAGCGAGGGTGTTTGGCGCCCGGGGACAAGATTCGCGCCCGGGGACAAAATCCATTTTTAGCGCCCCTTTTTCTTTTTTTCAACTCTCAAACCCATTATTTTTATCAATAAAATAATATCAAAGCACATTTTGGCGCCCCTAACTAGCTGGCGCCCGGGGACATCTGTCCCCCCCTGCCCCCACCATGCTACGCCTCTGCCTACAATGGGTGTCCCAGAAACATGCATAGCCATACGATCTGCTCTTGAAAGTTTTATGGTGGTAAGTGATGTGTTTTTCATAACAATATACAAACATTCAATCACAAATGACAAAATAAACATTAAGAAATTGATGAACAAAAATTTTTATTAATGAATGTATTGGAAAAAAATATAAATGTTATCAATGTTTACGGCAACAGGGTGTAATCAGTTCAAACAACTTAGTGAATAAATATATACAATAATATGTTCTGAGACCAAAATGGAAATTTTAAATGTTAATTTATAACATTTAATGCCATAAATTGTTTCATTGAAAAGGTGACCCAAAATAATTTATTTTACAACGATACTAATTGTGGAAACATGCTAAAATAAATTGATTGTGATAGGGATTTTGTGTACCAAATTTCCTTCATATTAAATACTATATACTTATTTTCTTACTTCCTAAAGCAGCTTATCTGTAATAATACATACAGATGCATTAAAATGTACATATTTTTAAAATTATAAAGAAACCCAGGGCTATAAATATTTTCTTGTACCTTAATTATTTCATGACAGTTTTGAAAATATCAATTGCTGGCTGTAAATATGCAAAACTGATAGAAATTGTTAATGTTATTTCTGCAGGCTTTTTCTTATCAAGCATCATATTGTATTATTATATGTTAATATGGCTAAGAAAGGGAATATAAAGCAATAAGTTGAAAGTAACAAACTTGTCAACCAATCACTTAAATTAGTTCTTTACCAAATAAAAGTTTTGATTTTTTTAAAATTAAATAATTATTTAAATATGATTAATCAAACCCACTGATTTGTATTTTATAGTGCATGACAATAATTTTAGGTCAAATTTTGAGATAAATTGGCTCAGGCTGTAGGAGATAAATTGGCTCAAGCTGTAAGAGATAAATTGGCTTAAGCTGTAAGAGATTATTCTTCTAGGATTATAAGCTGGTGACCAGCATCAAGATGCCTCTCTCCACGCCGCTGGATAACCCAAGGGAACTTCACGTGTTTGAATTCCCTCTCTACGATGAGTCCCATTCATCCGGGGTGCTGGTGATGTTTTAGCGTGACTGTGCAATGGTGGAGACTAAACTTCAGACTATCAACTTAAGATTTGATAAGTTTAGATAAGTCGACCACTCGAACACTTGGTCACTTCCAAATGGTTTAATTTCATGATGTAAGCTGATGTAAATGGTGGTATGTAATGTAAATAGTGCTAACTTCTCACACTCCATTGTTCATTGGATCACTCTTTCTCATAACTCCTCACATTCCATTGTTCATGTGATCACTCTTTCTCATAACTCCTCACATTCCATTGTTCATGTAATCACTCTTTCTCATAACTTCTCACATTCCATTGTTCATATGATCACTCTTTCTCATAACTCCTCACATTCCATTGTTCATGGGATCACTCTTTCTCATAACTCCTCACATTCCATTGTTCATGTGATCACTCTTTCTCATAACTCCTCAAATTCCATTGTTCATGTGATCACTCTTTCTCATAACTCCTCACATTCCATTGTTCATGTGATCACTCTTTCTCATAACTCCTCACATTCCATTGTTCATGTGATCACTCTTTCTCATAACTCCTCACATTCTATTGTTCATGTGATCACTCTTTCTCATAACTCCTCACATTCCATTGTTCATGGGATCACTCTTTCTCATAACTCCTCACACTCCATTGTTCATGTGATCACACTTTCTCATAACTCCTCACATTCCATTGTTCATGTGATCACTCTTTCTCATAACTCCTCACACTCCATTGTTCATGTAATCACTCTTTCTCATAATTCCTCACACTCCATTGTTCATGTGATCACTCTTTCTCATAACTCCTCACATTCCATTGTTCATGTGATCACTCTTTCTCATAACTCCTCACACTCCAGTGTTCATGTGATCACTCTTTCTCATAACTCCTCATATTCCATTGTTCATGTGATCACTCTTTCTCATAACTCCTCACACTCCATTGTTCATGTGATCACTCTTTCTCATAATTCCTCACACTCCATTGTTCATGTGATCACTCTTTCTCATAACTCCTCACATTCCATTGTTCATGTGATCACTCTTTCTCATAACTCCTCACACTCCAGTGTTCATGTGATCACTCTTTCTCATAACTCCTCATATTTCATTGTTCATGTGATCACTCTTTCTCATAACTCCTCACATTCCATTGTTCATGTGATCACTCTTTCTCATAACTCCTCACACTCCATTGTTCATGTGATCACTCTTTCTCATAACTCCTCACACTCCATTGTTCATGTGATCACTCTTTCTCATAACTCCTCACATTCCATTGTTCATGTGATCACTCTTTCTCATAAATCCTCACATTACATCGCCGATGAGGATATCAGCCACGAAGAAGTGAAAATGTTGCCCCTGCCAACAAGGTTACCCTTAGGTTCAAAGCTGCCTGCTTGGTTGCAGTACTCTTCGTGAATCACTGCTGAAAATACCATTGGTTACCTTTTTTTTTTTTGTCCTGTACTTTCAACTTTTTTTTTTCGAAGCCTGTTATGAAAGTAATAAGATATAATTACCATTGAAAATTCCATTTGTTATAATATTTATTTTTCATTTATGTTAAAAAAAAATAATATTAATTTTGAACAAGATTTGAGGCTATGAAAATTAGTTGTCATGATAAACAAGAAAATGTCTCTTCATCTTGAGGTATACATTTCTGTTAACATCTTTATGAAGCGTAATTATATTAAAAATACTAAAGTTATGTGATTGCATACTTTAAAATTGTTCATCTCCTTTATTTTATTTTACTTTCATCACCAGTGTACACAAGAGACCACAGGTAACCATAAGATACCACAAAGTATACAAATGAAACCATTGGTACACATGATAAGACATGATAAGCGAAAGAGCCGACATTTAAACGTAAGGAACCACGGCGAACATAAGAGACCACAGATGAACAAAAAAAGACAACGTGTGTAAAGAGACCTTAGGTAAACATAATGGAACACATGTAAACAAAAGAAACCACAGGTAAACATAATGGAACACATGTAAACAAAAGAGACCTTAGGTAAACATAATGGAACACATGTAAACAAAAGAGACCACAGGTAAACATAATGGAACACATGTAAACAAAAGAGACCTTAGGTAAACATAATGGAACACATGTAAACAAAAGAGACCATAGGTAAACATAATGGAACACATGTAAACAAAAGAGACCTTAGGTAAACATAATGGAACACATGTAAACAAAAGAGACCACATGTAAACATAATGGAACACATGTAAACAAAAGAGACCTTAGGTAAACATAATGGAACACCTGTAAACAAAAGAGACCTTTGGTAAACATAATGGAACACATGTAAAAAAAAGAGACTTTAGGTAAAAATAATGGAAAACATGTAAACAAAAGAGACCACAGGTAAACATAAGAGACAACAGAAAACACAGAATAGCATAGATAAACATATGAGACCACACTTTAACATAAGACAGCATAGGCGAACATAACAGACCACAGAAGGATATACGTGACCACAGTTGAACATAAGACACCATAGTTGAAACGAGGAGACTACAGATGAACATAAAAGATACATGACAAATAGGGAGAGTTTTCTTATCACTATCTTGATTTTGATAATACGGACCAGAATATTAAAAGTTACGACGCCAATAAGTTATAATTTATTTAATAAAAAGTATTGATAACTGACTTCAATTGTGACGAACAAGTTGGGACCTATGTATATTAGGGTAACTGTGTTGTATGCAACCTACCTATCAATTTCAGATTTATTTAATTCGTGATCATCCGACGTGTCTTCCCCTTTAAAATGGAAGATATTCAACTTCGTATTGGGGGTAAAAAATTTAAAGTAGCTTGACGGACAACGTAAAATTAACCTAATAGACTTGTCTGGATAGAAATGTGTATAAAAAGAGAACCCCTTGACCAAAGACCACCTGCTGGACAAACAAACGTTTGTGAAGATGCATATTTCTTTTTAAAAAAAACTAAAGTTTGTAAAAATAATGTCAATAAAAAAATAAAAATATCTGACATCTGTTATTTTATATATGTTGCTATTGTATACAAATTACTAATAAACCTATAAATCACAAAACTAAATTTTTTTAGAACCATTCTCACTAAAATTCATTTACTTACCCGAGCGGGTGATCACCCTAAAATCTCTTACGGCAATGACTCCCACCCCTTACACGTACGTGAAACTTCCTAGCAATCGCTCGTTAAATTTGGACTTGCGAGATGACTGATGTGTCTCCAGTAGACACCTCCCTCATGATTAGTTTCCCGATGTATTCCAAATTTCACCTAATAAGCGCAAGATGAGACTAGGCAAGCGCCCAGATCGCCCACTGTCCAGGTATGTGTGTCATGTGTACTTTAGGTTAAAGTATGTACTTACGTCTATGGAAAATATTATTCGATGGATCACGTGTTATATGCCCAGAGAAAAATGCATTCCTTAACCTCAAAAAGCAACCATCTCACAACAATAACAAGAAAACTCACTAGAAAATACCTTGTAAACAAAAAACTAAAAGACACCAAAGACCCCACACATACTTTGGGAACCACTCAAAGTGAGAAAATTTAATTACACCTCGATAAAATTTAATAGCCTTATCATATTATAAAAGAAGTTTTCCATTAGAAGAAAATACCTTTAAAACTAACACACACACAATAAGAAACAGTCGTTAGAAAATCGATCCCCCAATCTTGTGAACACCCCAACTCACATATCAAAAGTGTCGAGCTACAAGGTCTCTAATTTTAAAAAAAGTTTAGAAAAGCAAAAAAATAAATAAATAAATACACATCCAAGATGACCCCTACCCAGGATTACACTACCTGCCGGCCGACCGTTAGCCATCACATTCCATTCGCGCATACATCCAGAGTCACCGATTAGTAGATCAAAATTTACACACGTGTAGAAGGCTCACTGCTTCGTCAGGTATAGTCCGTACTTAAGTCTATTGAAAAAATTTACACACGTGTAGAAGGCTCACTGCTTCGTCAGGTATAGTCCGTACTTAAGTCTATTGAAAAAATTTAAGTCGATGGTTCTCGTCTTATATTACCTTTGAAAAATCCCTTCCTTAACATCAAGAGCAACCATCTCACAACAACAACAACAACAAGACAACTAACCAGAAACTTCATTGTAAAACAAAAGACAAGTACTAAAATAGTAAAAACGCCTGTCATGTGTACAAAAGCTAATGCAGGGGAGATAATGTGCGTGATCCGTATTTAATATAAAAAAAAAGGTAAAGAAATTCCTCCTGCTGTAATTGTAACTGTTTTAATTTGTTAGCTAATACTAAGTAAGTACAGGTTGTCCTGGCAATAGCTTATAGAAAATCGGTAAATGTTCTTATGTTGTAGCTAATACCAGGAGGTAGAAAATGTTCAATTGCATTTTGCCGATGATGCATCCGTTACATAACACCCCAGGATGTGCTCTAAGACACTCGGTAGGTAGTCAATAATAAGAAATTACACCCATGAGTCCAAAGCAGATGGACTCGTGCCGTGTTAAAAACAATGAAACTTAATTATGTTCTGTCATGATTAAATAATGAATAGATTTTGAAATTTAAAAAAAAAGTGTTACAACAAAATAAAATAAAATAATAGAGATTAACACTTTCAAATAAAGTTGCAGTCACATATATTTATTACGTTAAATATAATTATGATTGATAAAGATGTTCATACACTTAGTGTATGCCTCAAGATGTAGAGAACGTCAACTGTTTAACATATATGCCCCCATTTCATATCATTTGAACGGTTTTCACCCTTCATGTAAAAAAAAAAAAAATTTTAATTACTAAAAGGAATTGCAATGGGACTTTTTAAAAATCTAAATAGCAAGTAAATCCCATTGACATTTCTATTAATACATTCCAAATATGCTAGGAATAAAAGATCTTTAAGTTATTGTGTGGGAAATAAAAAAGCAAAATTTAAACAGAAATATTTGCCATGTAAAATTTCAACACCTAAACACATCTGGAGCGTGGCGGCCACTGGTTCTGTCAGAAGTGACCCAAACCGAGTACTGTAAACAGGCAGGCAGCTACGAACATGGAGTTCACCTTGTTGACCGGGGCAATACTTTCTTGGGAAGGTCGCCAATACGGTCGACATCGACGGGCTAAAAAATGAGAATAATTCTGAATTTATAACTTTTAATAATTATACGAATGACGAAAGGAAAAAAAAAATTTAGAATAAATTTGAGAGAATTTCATTTAATATATATATATTTTACTAACTGAATGTTTAGTTCATTTGAGTAATAATATTGACATTTTGGGGTAGGAGACGATGTGGCAGCAATTAGTGTTGAGGCGGTAGAAGACAAAGAAATAAAACATTCAGAGTGATGGTGGTAGGAGCACAGTGATAAAACATTGTGAGGTATGGCGATTTGAGACAGTCTAATGAACTTTATTAAATATGGTGCAAGAGACAGTGCAATAAACGATAGGAGCTATTACGGTGGCATGTTCTGGCGTATAAAGATGTATTGAAATGAACAATGGCGGTTTTTTCAGTAAAAGACTGTGATGAATTGAGCAATGGTGGTTTTTGCAGTAAACGACAGTGATGAAATAAATAATGGTGGTTATTGAAGTCAAAGACAGTGTTTAGAAATGGACAAAGATGCTTTTTGCAGAAAAATACAGTGATAAAATGAACAATGGTGGGGTTTTGCAGTCAAAGACAGTGCTAGAAATGAACAAAGATGCGTTTGCAGGAAAAATACAGTGATGAAATGAACAATGGTAGATTTTGCAGTAAAATATAGTGATGAACGTAAAAATGGTGGGCTTTGCAGTAACAGACAGTGTGATGAAATGAACAAAGATGTTGTTTTTTTGCATTAACGGACAGTATGATGCAAAATGTGAGGTGTGGCGATAGAAGAAAGCGTGATGAACAACTGGATATTTTGGCCCTGGGAAGAAGTGTGACGACAAATGTGAGGTGGTAGCGTATGATCAACACTGAAATTCGTTTCGGTTGGAGAAAGAATGATCACACGAACAATGGGACGCTTGTGTTTAAAAGACAACGTGATGCAATGAACATTGGTAGGTTGTGCTTTAAATGATGGCGTAATTATCAATGGGAGGAATGGCGTAAGAAGACAGAACGATGAAATAAAAAAAAAAAAAAAGGTGATCTATCGTATAACGAAAAGTTGATCTATCGTATAACGAAAAGGTGAACTATCGTATAACGAGACAGTGTCATTAAATGAACAAATGTTGGCATGACGTAAGGTTGCAGCCTGTTGAACGATTGCAGGTATAGCGTTATAAGTCAATGTGATTAACAATCTGAGGTATGAGTTTAGATGACAGCGTCATGACATGTACACTTGGAGGTTTGGCGTTAGGGGACATCTAGATGAACAATGTGAGGTATGCATTTAGGTGACAGCGTCATGACATGTACACGTGGTGGTTTGGCGTTAGGGGACATCTAGATGAAGAACTGAAAGTACATGAAGTTAGGTGAAAGAATAAAAAAAGATGAAGGTGTTTATGACGTTGTAAGACACGTTCAAATAAATTTTTTGGCGTTTCGAGCCAATATGATGAAATGATCAATGGGAAGTACAGCTTTAGGACGAATCCAGATGAAGTATGAGATATATTGCTTAGAAACTGCTTATATTGATTTTTTAAAAAAACATCTTTTTTGAAAACATTGTTTAAAAACTTGCTTAATAAGTAGTGTTTAATGATAAATAACCGGTTGATGTCAACGCTAGCCCTTATTGAGTCAAAAAGTGTCAAGCTTCTCATTTTCTAGTAAATAAAAAGGGGCTAAAAAAATGTGCCTGTTTTATTATAAATTTGGTACATTTTAAAAACATTTTTAGCTACTACAAAGTTAGTAACGGTTCTCACGATGTAGCTAATACAGGTGTTTATAAGGTGTCTTTGCAGTATTTAATATAAAGATATTAAAGTTTCTCCCGATTTAGTTAGTAAAATTATAATTGTTTACGTTTCTTAGCTTATATCAAGTAAGTACATATTCTAATGCAGCACCTAATACAAAATAGGTAAAGGTTCTCCCGCTGTAGTTAAATATTTAGTAATTGTTTAAATTTTTTAGCTAATAACAAGTAAGTAAAGGTTCTCATGTAGTAACTAATGCAAAGTAAAAAAGGGTTCTCATGTTTTAACAAATGCAAAATAAGTAAATGTTCTCATGCAATAGCTAATACAATATAGGAAAAGGTTCTCATGATGTAGCTAATACAAAATAGGGAAAAGTTCTCATGCTGTAGCTTATACAAGAGGTAGTAAAAGTTATCCTGGACCTTGCCGATGACGCAGCTATCACACGGCACTCCATGATAAGCTCTTGTGTCACTCAGTGGGGAATCAATAATAAAAAGCTACACCCATGAATCTTAAGCAGATAGACTGGTGCCTTGTTTGAAATAACATAAACATAATTATGTCAACTAATGATTAGATTATAAAATGTTTTGTTTAATTATTTTAATTTTAACAGCAGAATATAAAATAAAGGAGATAACAATTTAAAATAAGTTTGCCATCACAAAATTTTATTACTTTTGATATCATGGGTTTTATTAAGATGTTAATAAAATGTATACCTCAAGATGTACAAACATTTACTGGTTTACATGACGCTACTCATTTTCATTTAATAAACATAGTTAAAAATCTGTAGTTTCTTTGATATAATTAAATATTTCCTAACAAATTTGCAATTGGATTTTTTCTTTAAATCCATAATTAAAACGAATATCATTAATATTTTCCTGATTACTTTCAGAACATGATGAGGAAAAAAAATCAGTTGAAAGTTTACCCTAAAAAAAAATTGGCAACATTCAGAAAAATAATATTAGTAGTGTAATAATATTAGTAGTGTAAAAGACACTGGAGCAATGGCCTCTAACGGTTCTTTAAGCAATGAGTCACAACGACTTCTGCAAACAGGCACGCAGCTATGACTTCGAAGGTGGCTTTGATGGAAGGGGCAATACTTGACCTTCGTGGCTGGAATCCTCCTCGGGCTTTCCATTTTATGGCTTAACAATAAGAATACCACGAAAATCCTTTATTATCTTACAAATGAAGGCAGAAAAAATAATAATAATTTAAGTTAATATGAGTCATATCTGTAGTGGACAGGCTGTGGTGTTAGGCGACACAATGATGAACACTGAGAGGTATGGTGTTAGGCGACACAATGATGAACACTGAGAGGTATGGTGTTAGGCGACACAATGATGAACACTGAGAGGTATGGTGTTAGGCGACACAATGATGAACACTGAGAGGTATGGCGTTAGGCGACACAGTGATGAACACTGAGAGGTATGGTGTTAGGCGACACAGTAATGAACAATGAGAGGTATGGTGTTAGGCGACACAGTAATGAACAATGAGAGGTATGGTGTTAGGCGACACAGTAATGAACAATGAGAGGTATGGTGTTAGGCGACACAGTAATAAAAAATGGGAGTTATGGTGTTAGGCGACACAGTAATGAACAATGACAGGTATGGTGTTAGTTGGTACAATAATGAACAATGACAGGTATGGTGTTTGTTGGCACAGTAATGAACAGTGACAGGTATGGTGTTAGTTGGCACAGTAATGAACAATGACAGGTATGGTGTTAGGCGACACAGTAATGAACAATGACAGGTGTGGTGGTAGTAAGCAATACAATAACAATGAGAGGTATGGATGTAGGAGAAAAAATACTGAATAATGAGAGGTATGGTCATAGGAGACAATAAAATGAACAATAAGAGGCATGACGCGAGGTTACAGCATATTGAACTATTGGAGATTTGGCTCCATGAGTCAATGTGATGACCAATGTGATATATGGATTTAGGTATGCTCTCAGTCACGACTTGAACAATGAAATTTATGGACTTACGGGACATCCAGATGAACAATATCAAATATAATACTTTAGGTATGTGGTTGTCAAATCGTGAGTCGCGGACCACAAGCGTCTCTTTAGTGACCTCAGTGTGGCTCGATTTTGACTCTAAAGAGCGTGGTTCTGACAGGTTCTTGAAAAGAAATTTTGCTATCAAATTTTTTTTTTAAATCGTGCTACTCCTCATTTTCGGTTGTTTTGACTAATGAGTTTGCCGATTAATGAGTTTTCCGACTAATGAGTTTGCCGACTAATGAGTTTGCCGATTAATGAGTTTGCCGACCAATGAGTTTGCCGATTAATGAGTTTGCCGATTAATGAGTTTGCCGATTAATGAGTTTGCCGATTAATGAGTTTGCCGATTAATGAGTTTTCCGACTAATGAGTTTGCCGATTAATGAGTTTGCCGATTAATGAGTTTGCCGACTAATGAGTTTGCCGACTAATGAGTTTGCCGATTAATGAGTTTGCCGATTAATGAGTTTTCCGACTAATGAGTTTGCCGACTAATGAGTTTTCCGACTAATGAGTTTGCCGATTAATGAGTTTGCCGACTAATGAGTTTGCCGACTAATGAGTTTGCCGATTAATGAGTTTGCCGATTAATGAGTTTGCCGACTAATGAGTTTGCCGACTAATGAGTTTGCCGACTAATGAGTTTGCCGATTAATGAGTTACCGACCAATGAGTTTGCCGACAAATGAGTTTGACAACCATTGCTTTAGGTCAAAGAAGAAAAAAAAAATGATTGTATTCCGTTATGAAACAAATTTGTTAACAATGTACGGCGTTTGGAACCATTTGTTAACAATGTACGGCGTTTGGAACCAGCCTGATGAAATGAGAAATGGGAAGTAAGGCGCTAGAAGTTAGGACACATGGTGATAAAAGGAACGATAGAAAGCATGCCTCTGGGACACAGCGTGATGAATAATGGGATATAGTGAGTTTCTAGAAAATGTGATAATCAATGGGAGCTATGGCGTAAGGGAAGTTGTAATCAACAATGTGAGATATGACTCTAGGATACATGCTGACAAAATGAACAATGTCCAGTATGGTATTAGATTTCATAGGAGAATTAGCGTTAAGAGACACTTTGATCAATTATGAGAAATATGGATTTAAGTTACAGGTGCATGAAATGGTAAAAGCGTGGTCCAGCATAAGGAAAAAAATTGATGAAAAAATTAGATTCATAGCATAAGGAAACGGACGTTGTAACGAAGTAAGAAAGTCTAGCGACTGGAGATAGTGTGATGATCAATGTGTAGATACGGTGACATGGGTTAGAGTTAAGGATACTCGGGTGGGGATACAGCATTTTATGCAAGATGATGAAATGAACAATGGAATGTGAGACTTTATGAGATAGATTGATGACATAAATAATGGAATGTGAGACTTTATGAGATAGATTGATGACATAAATAATGGAATGTGAGACTTTATGAGATAGATTGATGACATAAACAATGGAATGTGAGACTTTATGAGATAGATTGATGACATGAGCAATGGAATGTGAGACTTTATGAGATAGATTGATGACATAAACAATGGAATGTGAGACTTTATGAGATAGATTGATGACATAAACAATGGAATGTGAGACTTTATGAGATAGATTGATGACATAAACAATGGAAAGTGAGACTTTATGAGATAGATTGATGACATAAACAATGGAATGTGAGACTTTATGAGATAGATTGATGACATAAACAATGGAATGTGAGACTTTATGAGATAGATTGATGACATAAACAATGGAATGGTGAGACTTTATGAGATAGATTGATGACATAAACAATGGAATGTGAGACTTTATGAGATAGATTGATGACATAAACAATGGAATGTGAGACTTTATGAGATAGATTGATGACATAAACAATGGAATGTGAGACTTTATGAGATAGATTGATGACATAAATAATGGAATGTGAGACTTTATGAGATAGATTGATGACATAAACAATGGAATGTGAGACTTTATGAGATAGATTGATGACATAAATAATGGAATGTGAGACTTTATGAGATAGATTGATGACATAAACAATGGAATGTGAGACTTTATGAGATAGATTGATGACATAAACAATGGAATGTGAGACTTTATGAGATAGATTGATGACATACATAATGGAATGTGAGACTTTATGAGATAGATTGATGACATAAATAATTAAATGTGAGACTTTATAAGATAGATTGATGACATAAATAATGGAACGTAAGACCTTATGGGAAAGCATCATGAAATTTGTAAAAAAAACAAAAAAAAAACAGAATATTGAGTTAGGATACAGTATGATGAACTATGGGGGAGATAGGTGATGATGAGCTAAAATAAAAGATGAGTGTTATGGCGTTATGGAAAAAAATGTGATGAAATAAATAATGAGCGTAAAGCGTTAGGACACAATGTGATGAAATGAACAATGAGATGTATGGTGTTAAGAAATACTGTGGTCGAATGAACAATGAGATGTATGGTGTTAAGAAATATTGTGATGGAATAAACAGTAAGAGTTATTTATTTTGTGAATAATTTGATGAAATGAACAGTGCGATTTTGGGATAATATTGTAAAATAAACAGTAAGAGTTTTTGGGGGATTTGAGACTGCGAAATGTAATAATGCGAGGCACTGGGGTAGAATGAATGCAAATTAACGCTGCATTGTAGATCAGTGACAAATTTAAATCAATTCGATTTTTTTAGGATGACACGCGAAGATTAAACTCTCATGCTTACTGCTTGCTTTTTATTTTCTAGTTAAAATGATGTTCATTATTGGTATAATTGTTAGTCTGATTCCGTAAGTGTTTGTATTCAAACAATTTGTATCATCATCCCTAGAGCGTGGCCTGCATTAACTGCATTAATATTAAACTTTGAATATATTGACCTTCAGATCTTGCTGAGGCTCTTTTCTTCAGATCCTGGCGTATAGAGTCTTCCATAGATTCACATAAAAAACTCGAGAAGCACTTTGCCTGCGCGTCGCCCCTTTTTCTGGAAAACATAAAAGTTGACTTTAGCCATACGTGCATTTAAAACTAAATTATTGTAAGATGATTGTGCATGATTGTTGATGATTGTGTATGATTGTGTACATCTGATGACGATCGAAACTAAAAAGAAAGACTTAAAATTATAGTAGATTATTATTTGATATAAAAAATGTGGCTCTATTCAGGTGCTTTCACTACGGTCAAGTAAAATTAAATAACACTCTAACCTAAATGATGCACTATACAAAGGGAAAGCACAAAAGGTATACATACACTTTAAAATTGAGATTCATTGGTTCCCAAACTTGTTTTTCATATTTTAGGAAAGTTAGCCGTGATACGACAAAATATTTTTTAATATACTTTATTAAGACGTTGCAAATCAAAATCAGTGCATCAGGTTTAAATATTCAGCATATTAGGGTGTAATTTAAGAACCATCTACTCTTGTTTAACCAATATCTACTCTTGTTTAAAAACTATCTACCTTTCTTAAACCACCATCTACCCATTTACTCATGTTTAACCACCATCTATTATCTTAAAATATTTCTTTTTAAAATAGCTGTACACTGGATCGTCCTCATCAAATGCAACTTTCTTGCACTCTTCGATTCTCTCATGGCAGTTTGCCACCACATCCTGGCATAGAACTGTGGCCACTGTGGAGATAAAGAGCGAGTTAACCCTTGAGAAATAATTTACTTCTCCGTGCTGTTTGTGCTTCAAACTAAAATGGTTAGCCATTATACAAGAATATATTTGACACAATTATGTATTTGAATATCACTTTACACTAAAGCGCTGGTATTTAAAAGGGTCAATTCACCAAGGAGAAACTAAGAAAAATTGATGACGAAAAGTCTGAAAGGATCTAGTAAAGACTGTAAAGGTAACAGATTAGACGCAAAGTCTTGGACATAACTTGTTATGGGCCTTGCGCAGCATTAAAAGTTGGAAAGGTAAACAAAAAAATAATAAAAGAAGAGAAACAATGATCTGAATTATTTAGATTACAAGATAATTGTCGGATCTATTAATGCCACCACTACCATCTTTTATTAATTTTTAAATCAAAGGTAGACACTTTTCGCACCCATTACGCAACGTGATGCGATTCTATTCAATCCATCCTCCGAACTACGCACCAAATGCACACCAAACAAGGCATAGAGAAGAGATGAAACTTAGCATTGGTTGATATTTGAGGCGCCTTATGAAATTATTATGCAACTCTTCCTGTTTTTTTTTCCTTTCACAAAGATTTTGGTCTGCCAGAGCTGATACATATTTTTTTTTTAAAAGACGCCATACAACCATTCAATCTCTGTACCCACCTGCTAAGCATGAGATGGCCAGAAAGCAGCACAAACTCCCCGAATGCATCCTACGGTTGAAGACGAATGCCGCCCACAGTCACCGATGATGCTATGCATTAGGCTCAGTCAGATGGATAACGAAACCTGTCATAAAATGTTATTTTTAAATATAATTTTTTAACAAAAATTTATATCAATTGGTCTTGATTTTTTTTAAGCACATGAAATAAAAAGAAAAGAAATAACTACACTAACAACACATACTTTATTTTAATAAAGCAAAATTAATAAATAAATGATTAAAACGTTTAAAAAATAGAACCCAAGTGTTTAAAAAGTGTCACCAAATTACGTGTTTCATTTTGGGGTTCCTTGTTACAGTTTTGAGATTTCACGTAAGCCAGTAATTATTTCTTATACAGTTAACTTTTCTATTTTTTAGCTGTATCGTTTCTTTAATAAAAATCTTATAATTCGAACCACAAAAACAACTTATATCACATTCGATCTAAATAAAGTTACCCCAGTTGTAGATCAAGTTCTACCAATAGCGTGCCTGATAGTAATTGTGAATTTTTTTTAACATAACCATTTGCTCCATGTCAAGTGGTCACATATTGCTAAAAATTTATGAAAACAATATTTATGTACTTTGTCTTCCGGAGTGCACGCTCAGTCATTCCCTTGTGCTCTAGTCGTGAGACAGTGAAGTTCAAACGATTACAAAACAGATCTTACTCAAAAATGTGTCTGGATTTTTTTAAAAGCCTGAGTAATAATGCTACAAAATCAACGCTTAATATAGGATTGTTCAATCATTGTTTGTTTGTTTTTTCTGTCAATAAAACCAAAATGAACATTTCATTTCCTTAATTAAATAGCAAATTACTTACGTTCATTGTTTGGGTTTTCTCGCGGAAAGAAAGTACCGGAAGCTTCGTTTTAAGCAAAATAACTTTTATTGCGTCATCATTGTAGGTGTATTGCTCTTGCACATCTCCGATATTGATCAAATAAAATATGCTCGGGGGTTCTCGCAAATAGTTAATGCAAATTCTAGCAAGCAGTGGTTCGCTTTTATTTATCTTGTTTTAAAATTCCAATCACCCTTTCAACACAGAGCCTCTCAACATCACTATCATCTCCTTTCCTTACCACTCTTCATCACTTACAACCTTAGTCCTACCACATAACTAGGTGGAATCTCCTGGTCACGTTTGTCAAGTCATTTAAACATCTCCAGCTGAACCTGACCCCCCACCCCTCCCCCCAATAACTCCAAGCCTCTCACCCAAACCTATGAATACTTCCCTTAAGACGAAACTACAGCAGTACATAACACTCAACACTTAACTACACCATTACATAAACCCTCTTTATGTCAAGAAACCTTCCTATTACATCAACCTTTCCATATGACATCAATCTTTTCATATTACATCAACCCTTCTCAATACAAAAACGATTTTAAATTGCATCAATCCACCCTCGTCATGTCTAATGGCCGAAATTACGCTAAACCTCCGCCATTACATTTACAATCCCCCGTTATATCCACCCTCCCCTTCTACACCAACATTTCACTATAACCAACCCTATTCATTACGTCAATCATGTTGCTCAAACAACATGTCGATTAAATTAACTATACAACATGGCATCAAGCCAATTTACAAGAATCCTACCACTATTACATCCCCTACCACCATTTACGTTACATACCACCGTTTACATCAGTTTACCACTATTAACATCAAATTAAACCATTTAGAAGTGGCCATGAGTTCGAGTGGTAGACTGGTATAAACTGACCACACATCAAGTTGATAGTCTGAAGTTCAGTCGCCACCAATGAACAGTCACGCAAAAACATCACCAGCACCCCGGGGGCATGGGACTCATCGAAGAGAAGGAAACTCTGAATTCAAGCACGTGATGTTCCCTTGGGTTATCCAGTGGCGTGGAGAGAGGCGTTTAGCTGTTGGGAACCAGCTTATAATCCTAGAAGAATAATCCCCAGGCATGTGGATTTCGTCCTGCTATTCGTCAGATAAGCTCCATCCGCAAATACCTTACAGTTAGTGCAACAAAAAACCCTAGTTTGTGCTCTTGTTATCTCTCGCCTTGACTATTGTAATTCTCTTCCATCAGGTTCACCAAAACACTTCTTAGAAAAATTACAAAAGTTTCAAAACTCAACCGCTAGGCTAATTCTAAAGGCAAGAAAACGTGATCACGTCACACCACTACTTTATTCATTTCATTGGCTCCCTACAGAAGCACGGATTGACTACAAACTCTCTGTTCTCTGCCACAACTTTTTCTCGAATTCCTCCCCTTCATATCTAACCGAACTTCTCTCTGTCTATTCATCCTTTCGACAGCTTCGCTCCTCCACAGACGCGCGTATTCTTTCTGTCCCGAAGAATCGTACAAATACATACGGTGAACGATCGTTCTCTTTCTGTGCCCCTAAACCATGAAATTCTCTTCCATTACGCATCCGCAATATACCGAACAAGCTTCACAACTAAAATCAAAACACCATCTCTTTAATTTCTACTATCCTGACTGATTCCCACCTCTGACTGAAAAACGATGGTACTGAGTGTCATCCATGACTTGACATGTAAATAGTTTTAAATAAACATTTGTTTTGTTTAGTTTCATTAATGTATGTCAATTAATTTTTTAAAAGTTTTTTTACTATGTTTGTTAAATTGTATGTACAGCGTGGTGAGCCTAGCCCTAGGCTTGGGTACCACGCTATATAAAACCACGTATAATAATAATAATAATAAAATAATACATTATTTTGATAAGTAAGTTCAAATAAAGTTAAGTTAAGATAAAGTAACTTGCTTACATTGGTTCACAGTGATACCTTTATAACAGTTCATTTACTGAAATGCCGTGTTTGTTTTTTATACATGTAAACATAGCCAACAAATCGCTATTCGCCAGTCCTAAATTTTCATACCTTTGGTCTGAGGCAGAAAAAAAATCATATTGGCACTTATTGTGTGGTCGTTTTGTAATACACTTTACTGAAATATTCGGAGCAGAACCTGGGTACGCTTCTTCTCGTGTCTAACATTGTATGCCCTCCCCAGTTGCTCTGAAATTGTGGCATGTTCGGAAATTTGCTTAGCTTTTTTTTTTTTTTTTAAATTTTTTTTTTAAGAACTTGTGGCAAAATCTTAAATTATTACAGGGGTGGCATTTACCCCAACTAAAAGACTACCTTTCTCCGCCGACAAATAATTGTTACACTAATTAATTTTGCCCCCAATTGTATGCCCTCCCCAGTTGCTCTGAAATTGTGGCATGTTCGGAAATTTGCTTAGCTTTTTTTTTTTTTTTAAATTTTTTTTTTAAGAACTGGTGGCAAAATCTTAAATTAGTACAGGGGTGGCATTTACCCCAACTAAAAGACTACCTTTCTCCGACGACAAATAATTGTTACACTAAGTAATTTTGCCCCCATGGTTGCAAACAGCATGAGCTGAGTTTTTTTTTAAATTTATAGTTTGTGTCTACCTGTGGTCTCTTATGTTTACCTGTGGTCTCTTATGTTCAACTGTGGTCTCTTTTGCTTACCCGTGGTCTCTTATGTACACCCGTTGTCTCGCATGTTCGCCTGAGGTCTCTTACGTTCACCCGTGGTCTCCTATGTTTCCCATGGTCTCTAATGTTTCAATGGTCTCTTATGTTTACCATGTTCTCCACTGTTTACGATAGTCTCTTATGTTTACCATGGTGTCTAATGTTTAATATTGTCTCTTATGTTTACTATTGTTTCTAATGTTTACTATGGTCTCTTATGTTTAATATGGTCTCTTATATTTAATATGGTCTCTTATGTTTACCTGGCGTCTCTTTCTTTTACAATTATTTATAATGTTAACCTATGGTTTCCTATGTGTACCTGTGGTCTCTTATGTACATCTGTGGTCTCTTATATTTACTGGTGGGCTCTTATGTTTACCTGTAGTCGCTGTGTTTATCTGTGGCCTCTTATATTTACATATGGTCTCTAATAATTACCCATGACTTCCTGTGTTTACTATTGTATCTTATGTTTACCTGAAATGTTTTATAAATTGTGTGGTATATTATTTTCACCTGTGGCATCATTTGTTTACATGTGGTTTCTAATGTTTACATATGGTCTCTAAAGTTTACATATGATTTACTGTGTTTACTATCTCATTTTTGTTTACATGTTGTGTCTTATATTTTATTGTGGTCTCCTATGTTTACTTGTGGTCCCATATGATTACCTGTGTTCTCTCATATTCACCTATGGTATCTTATGTTTACATGTGGTCTCTTATGTTTACCTGTGGCCTCTTATATTTAAATGTTGCCTCAAATATTTACCTATGACTTCCTAAGTTTACTATGGTATCTTAAGTTTATCTGTGGTATCTTATGTTTACCTGTTGTTTCTTAAGTTTACATGACGTCTCTCTTATTTACTATGGTTTATTATGTTTACCTATGTTAATTGTGGTATCTTGTTGGAAGCATCGTAGGTTTACCTGTGGTCTCTTATGTACACTTGTGGACTCTTATTTTTACTATGTTCTCTCATGTTTATCTGTAATCTCAAATGTTTCTAAGTTTCTTATGTTTACCTGTAGTCTCTTTTTTTAGTTGTGAGCCCTTATATTTACCTGTGTTCTCTAAAGTTCATCTATGCCTTGCAATGTTCACTATGGTATCTTATGTTTACCTTTGGTATCTTATGTTTACCTGTGGTCCCTTATGTTCACCTGTGATCTCTAAAGTTAGGCTGTGTTATCTTACGTTTGCCTGTGGTTTGTTATGTTTACCTAAGCTCTCTTACATATCCCCGTGGTCTCTTGTGTACACCCGTTGCCTTTTTTGTTTACGTGTGGTCTCCTTATGCTCGCCTGTGGTTTCTTAAGTTTACAGCTCGGCTCTTTTATTTACCATGGTTTACTATGTTTACAAATGGTTTGCTAGGTTTACTTTGTGGTATCTTATGTATGTTGAAAGTAAAATAAAATGAAGGAGATGAACAACTTTTACAGTTTGAAATCACAGACCTTTGGTATTTGTTTAATATAATTACGTTTCATTAAGATGTTAACAAAAATGCATACCTCAAAATGTAGAGACATTTTCTTACTCATTATGATAACTAATTTCCATGCTATTAAAACTTGTTTAAAATAAAATAGTATTTTTTTAACATAATCAAATATTATTAAAAAGGAATTGGCCGTAAGATGTATATCTTACTACTTCCACAACATGCCTAGGAAAACATAAGTTGAAAGAATCGGAGGGAAGAAAAAGGTAACCAATGCTACTTTCAGCAGTGAGTCACGCAGAGTACTGCAACCAAGCAGGCAGCCATGAACTGAAAGGTTATCTTGTTGGCCGGGGCAATACTTTCACTCTTGCGTCGCTGAAATCCTGATCGGCGACTCCAAAAAGCTAAACAATGAAAATAAAGTGGATTTTATGACACTTAATAATCTCAGAAATGAAGAGAGAAAAAAAAATACCAACAATTTTAAACGTATTAACTTTAATATATGTGTGCCAACAACAGATTGTTCAGTTAGATTTGGGTTTCGGGGAGCGGTCGCAGTGAATGTCAGTACGAGTGATAGCGGTAGAAGAAGAGTAACAAAAATTGAGTTTTATGGTGCTAAGAGGTGGAGAAAGGAAAAATGTGAGGTACGGTGGTAGGAGACGGCATGATGAACAATGAGAGGTATGGCGGTAGGAGACAGTGTAATGAAAAAAAAAATGTGAGGCGCTGCATAAGAAGACAGCGTTGTGAATCTGGGGCGTTGGTGTGATTAACTACGTAACGTCTGACGTTACGAGATAGGAGGATTAAATGTTACAGCATGTTGAGCAATGGGAGATACGTCATTATCAGTCTAGGGGGAGGGAGTTGTGTATTTATGTATGCTCTCCTTCACGACTTGAACAATGTAAGTTATGGCTTTAAGACATAGCTAGATAAACCATAGAAAATACATTACTCTAGGTAAAAAAAAAGAGCAACAACTAAAAACCTATGATGTATTCCGTTATGAGACACGTTGATAAGCAATGCATGGCGTTTGCAGCCAGCTTGATGAAATGAGCAATGATAAGTACAGCGTTAAGGCACAGACAGGTGAAATAAAATATGGGAAGTATGGTCTTCGGACACATTGTTATGAAAATGGGATGTACTGAATCAGTGGAAAATGTGGTAATCACTGTGAGCTATGGGGTTAAGAAAAATTACGATAAACAAGGTGAGATACGATTCTAGGCAACAGGCTGATAAAATGAACAATACCAGGTATGGCGTCTGGAAATAGGCTGATGAAATGAACAATGTCAGGTAGGGCGTTAATAGAGTGCGTCGTGATATGAACAATGTCAGATATGGCGTCTGGAAACAGGCTAATGAAATGAACAATGTCAGATATGGTTTTTGGAGACAGGCTGATGAAATGAACAATGTCAGGTATGGCGTTAAGAGAGAGCGTCGTGAAATGAACAATGGGAGGTGTGACATAAGGAGACAAATTGATTTTAAAAAATTTGAAGCGTAGCGTGAAAATTCAATGTGATGAAATTTAATAATGGTGGTTTTTTGGCACTAATAGACAACATAATGTCGAAATGGAGTTATGGCAACAAAAAAAAAGTGTCTTGAAATTAACAAATGTGATTGTTTTGTTTAGAAGAAAGTGTGATGAAATTGACAAGGGGGATCAACAGGAGAACGTGGTGATGATAACGGAATGTAAAGCACTAGATGCCAATGTTTGAACATGAACAATCGTTTAGGGGCAGTGGGACAAAATGGACAATTGGAGGTTTAGCTGTAAGAGACATTGTGATGAACAGTGGGAAATATAGCGTAAGGTGGAAAGCGTGATAAACAATGAAAGGTATGGCCTTAGGTAACAGGTGCATGAAAAGTTAAAAGCGTGGTCTAGCATTAGGAAAAAAATTTGATGAACAATGGGATGCTTGTCGATGGGAGTCATTCTGATTCTCAATGTGAAGTGGGGCATAATGAAACATCATTCTAGACAATAGGAGATACGACGTTAGGCAACAATTTATGAAAGCTGGGGCTTATGGCGTTGAGGGACGGATGTTGAAATGAACTTAGGAAATCTGGCGACAAGATTGATGACGAGTGTTAGATGCGGCGATAGGGGACAGAGCTAGAAGTTGCGTTGAGATACGGCAATGGCATACAACTTTGAGAAAAAGATTAAAGTATATGTGATGCGTTGTGAGAAAGAGTGATCACATGAACAATGGGATGTGAGGCGTAATGAGATAGACTGATGAAATGAGAGACCTGAATATTGCGTTAGGATACAAGCATGAAACAACGTGGGAACGTTAAACGATAATGGGATGAAAAGAACAATGAGATATAAAGTTCTAGGTGAGTATGTCATTAAATGAACATTGCAAATTTTAGCGTTAGGGAAATGTGCGATCAAACGAACAATTAGAGTTAGGCTTTATGTGATAAAGTTGGAAATGAATAAGGAGAGGTATAGTGTTAGGAGACAGAGAAACGAAACTGAGGTAGAATGAATCGAGATTAACACAGCATTGTAAAGCAGTGGACAAATTAAACCAATTTCCTTTTTACAAAGACATTTTATGACTAAGCTCCGACTCTTTTTCTTGGAATTTAACTGACACAAAAACAATTGTTCCAAGTCATTTTATGGTGGTTTTTTTTTTAATTAGTACATTTTAAAATCTGGTGATAATGAATTATTTCCTAAAATACATAAGAATGAAAACTGTATGTTGCAACCATGTCAAAGTGTTTTAAAGTCTTCTTTAATCTCATGCCTACCGCTTGCATCTTGATTTATTATCAAAATGCTGTGCATTGTTGATATAGATGCTGGTCTTATTCCGTCACCGTTTATACTGTTGCACGGAAATAACTCGCATCATCACCTGCTAAAAGCGTGCCCTTGCATGAAGTAGAAGAAGATTAACGTTTGAATCTACTAACCTTCGGCTCTTGCTGAAGCTCTCTTCTTCAGTTCCTCTCGTTTAGAGTCTTCCCCTGGCTTACACCTGAAACTCGAGAAGCACCTCGTCTGCTCTTGGGACCTTTTTCTGGAAGACACAAGAGTTCAATCGCCAAATGCTCAGGTTTAGCCAAGACCTAATGTTGTTTAACGGCTATTTAAAATTGTCCACATCACATCCAATCTAGTTCAACCTCCGTATACTCTTATTTAACTTATATCTACACTTGTTTTTATCACCCTCTGCCTTTGTTCAACCACAATCGATTCTTATCTTACTACATTTTAATCCTGTTCAACCAAAATCTACTCTTTTCGTAACTATCAACTAATCTATATCAAATCCCATTAAATATTGTTTAAAATACATATGTTTTGTTCTGTCACCATCTACTCTTGTTTAAAAAACCATCAGATATTCCTTAACTAACATATAATATTGTTCAGTCGCCATCTCGCCATTTTCAAATATCATGCAATCTTGTTTAAAAGCCATCTACTCTTCTTAAACTTAAACTGCTATCTAACACTAACGTAAGCAAGAAAAAAAAACATATAACAATACAATTCATCTTCCTCATCAAATGCCACTTTCTTGCACTCTTCGATTCTCTCAAAGCAATTTTCATCCACATCTTCATCCTGGCACAGAACTGTGGTCACTGTGGAGAAAAAGTGTGAGTTAATCCTTGAGAAACAATTTATGCCTCCACGCACTTCGTGCTTAACACTAAAATGGCCAGCTATTATACAAGAAAATCGTCTTATTCAATTGTATATTTGACTATTTCTTTAACTTAAATATTTTAACAGTAAATTAAGGTGTGTAAACAAGAAAAAGCTCAGGTTTTTTTTTTAATTGTATATTCTGTACAAAAAAATCGGGCACAACACAAATAATAACACAAATGATGACGGTTTGCTAGCGTTCAGCATTGTTCTGGTTGTTATAGTTTCTCCATGATTCATAACCTTGTATCCATGCTAGATGTTGATTTTTCACCATTTATCAAGATTTTGAGTCGCACAAAACAGTGTGTAAAAATGAACGGCCGTGGTGAATACTGTGTGCAAAAATGACTTGTGATTGTGAATGTTGTGTTCAAAAACGACTGGCCATTGTCAATAGTGTCTGTGCTACAAGGCTATGTCTAAACATTTCGTTTAGGTTGGAACCCCAGACGAGGCCCAGCGCTTCTTAACACACTTTTGCCAGGGAAAAAGGATCGAGGGAATGTATGAATGAAAACGGATTTGGGCTCGATTAATTAGTATCAATCTGATTAGTGAATCGTATCTTAAGGTGTTTTCTTTCCTGTCTGTCAAAGGTGTTTTCTTTCCTGTCTGTCAAAGGTGTTTTCTTTCCTGTCTGTCAAATGTGTTTTCTTTCCTTTCTGTCAATGGTGTTTTCTTTCCTGTCTGTCAAATGTTGTTGTTTTTTTTACTCTCTGTCAAATGTGTTTTCTTTCCTTTCTGTCAAAGGTGTTTTCTTTCCTGTCTGTCAAAGGTGTTTTCTTACCTGTCTGTCAAAGGTGACAAGGAGAAACCAAGAACACTGGACAACGAGAGTACGGAAATGATTTAATAAAGACTGGAACGAGTTATAGAAGAGACCAAAAGTCTTGAAAATAATTGTTTTTGGCCTACGCATTTCTTTTTTTCTTTTGGACGTTGGAAAAAAAAGAAGAATAAGATCACAATGATCTGAAATGTTTTGATCACATTATATATGATTGGTTTATGGCAATGTCTTTAATTAATTTTATTTTTTAATACAAAGAGTTGATGATGTCCGCCGCATTACGAATGCCGCTGCTATCTCAATGAGATTCCCTGCTTCCTCCGTACTACGTATCAGATGAACACAAACGCATATAGAATAAATACCACTTAGTATTGGTGGATAAATTAAGCAAATTATTATTATAGAGCAGTGTTCCCCAAACGGTGGACCGGCACCGGTCCGCCAGCCTTAAGTTACCGGTCCAGAAAGCTGGAATATTGATGTTTAAATAGAAAAAAAAATGTAATTAATAAATCTGGCACCGGTCCCTGGTGCAGTTTCGAAACTTGTCCACGGGTCCGTGAAACTTAACAGTTTGGGAAACGCTGTTATAGAGTATGCACTCCTTCCTGTGTTCCAGGCACCACGTTGTTGCGTCTCCTCATCTTGTATTGATTTATTAGCCTTCAATCCAATATTCAATCTCTATACCCACCTGCTAAACATGAGATTACCAGAAATCCCCACAGACAGATTGGATGCATCCTATAGCTGAATTATTGTGTTCACTGATAACGAGGTGGCTTTGTAGTGGTACACTTGGTCAGATGCTAAACGAAACCTAATTTTATGAAATTTTTTAGAAACATATAAATTTTATAAAATTTTTGAACTTTTGGCCTTTGATATTTCACGTAAACAAAAAAAAATTATTTTGCTACACATGATTTACTATTCTTTTGCTGTGACGTTTTTAACTTTTAGTTTCATAATTTTAAATATGGGAAGAGAGCTATGTCTAAAGGCATTTAATTTCAATTGTAAGGTTCCATGCACTATTGATCTAAAGAAAGCCACCACAGTTATAGGTAGTGTAGATCAAAATATGGTGATGGCATACATTTTACATCATTGTTAATTTGATGTTTAAAAAAAATTAACCCTTTTGCCGAACTCCAGTGGTCAATTATGGCTAAAAACGTATGAATGAATTGTTATTTGTGTTTGCATACATTCGGGTCACTCCTTCAAGCGTTCTTTAGTTATTAAGGAGGTGTCTGTCCTCACCAGTGGTATGTCTTACATATTATTACTTGTTATTCAATTAAACTTAATTGTGTGTGTGAGTGGATTAATGTTTTTTTTAATGAATAAAAAAATATAAAAATATAGGGATGTATCTTGGGTAAATTTGTTAATTATTTTTGTAAATAAAACCAACATAGAAATTTGTATTTCCTAAATAAAATTAAAATAGTAGATCACTTACCAAAAAAAAAAAAAAAAAATATTATTAAAATGTAATTTTCTAAAAAAAAAAAAAAAACAAAAAAAAAAATTTGTATTTCCAAAAAAAAAAAAAAAAAGAAAACAAATTACAAAAAAAAAAAAAAAAAATGATTATCATAATGTAGTTTTCTAAATGAAAGAAAGTAACGGAAGTGTCGTTTCGCGCTAAAAATAAACTTTTTGATTGCGCCATCGTTCTATGTGTATATATTCAATTCTAAATAAAAAGTGGGGCGTCCCCTGACGCCAAAAACTGTAGATACGCCCCTGCTGGTGTCGTCGAAATAGGGTGGGGGGTGGTCTACCCAGGTGTCACATTTTCTTTAGATGCAGCAGAACCGTTCTTAAGATTTTGAGGGGCCTAGGCATAGAGTGTTGGTAGAGGGCCGCAGAAGGGCGGTCCGGGGATGGTGCTCCCCTGGAGCTAAGGAGAAAACCCCCCCACCCACCACTGCGGCACCTCCATTTTGCATTCGTCTCTTTTTCCTCTTAGCTCGTGTGTGACCGCTAACAATATTGATAATTCCGCCACTTGAGAAAACGAAAAGTTCTGAAATATATGGACTTGCAAGTTGTAGGCTAAACAAAAAAATGGGCACCCTGCGGGGCTCCATTGGTAGTGGGACCCTAGGCGGTCGCCTACTTTGTCTGGTCCTAAGAACGGCTCTGTGGGTATGCGTGGCATCTTCGGACAACTGGAGAGTTTGAATAGAGAAAGGTAGGATGACAAAAATATCTTGCCGACCATGGCGGCACCAATTAGTAGCTTCGTCACTCGGCATTGTATCTATCGATACCAAAATATTGGATCCTTTTTATTGGGAAGTAGCACGGAAATTAAGATACCGATGAATCTTGGTCGGAGCCTGGTCGCCAGAAAAATTTGAACTATTTCAAAATCAAGGGGTGTATTTTTGAGTACACTTAAATTCAATCCTTCTATTCTACTTTTTGAATGGGGAAAGACTTTTTAAAGATTTTTATGCACAAAATAGATAAAATAAAAGTAAAACATCGGCATACAATCTGGACATAGTTTTTTTTTTTTTTTCACTTTTGGTTTTGGGGGATGGTTGCTTTTTTCCCCGCCGGGCACACTGCCGCGCCCCCCCCCCCTTTTTTTTTTTACCCGGAGATATGCCTGAAAGAAACCCTGGTCTTCACATCTTCAGAACCTATATGATTTCATTCCTGGGTCAGTCTTCACATCTCCTGACCTAGATGATTTCAACCCAATGCCAGTCTGCGTATCACCCAAACTAAGATGATTTCACTCCAGGGCCAGTCTTTACATCTCTCCAACCTAGATGATTTCACTCCAGGGTCTGACTTAACCTGTACCTATTATGGTTCGGTACCTCCTGTAGCCTGTTTTCAACTACTCCTAATATCGCTGGTTTCCCCCCCCCCCAGGCCAAGTCTCAATCTTTTCTATATCTGAATGTGTGCCTATTAGAAAAAGTTTCAATCCCTCCCTAAGATTGCGCGGAGTTTGTTCACTTTTTTTTTTATAACAATAAATGTTATTATAGAAACTAAGATAGCAGTAAAAAAAAAAAAATCGTTCCTCTGTTGTCTATGGTAGGCGTTGATTTTTTCAATGTTGAAGTCCTAGTGCTGAAATGCAGGTTGTAAAAATATTTTAACCTGGTTAAATAGGTGTGGGTAGTATCTTCTTATTCAACCATTAATTAGAATGATTTCAAAAGTATACATTGACCAGTATTTTAAGGCAAGGCAGTTTCGTGAGCCACAGTTTTATCTTAATTTTGTTGTTGTTGTATATCGACTGATGTAGGCATGAGGCAACTAGAGACACCTTTAACTTCAAACAATGGATTATTGCTGTCCAAACGTACAAATCCCGATCTCACCATCATCCGAGAGCAATATTATGTAGCACCTGAATAGTGTGGCCTAAAAAGCAAACGGCCCACCCCCGATCCAAGCATCACCGTTTACAAGATCAGATCTGCCGATCCAAGTATTCACCCTTCAAAAAGATCTTTTCAATTAACTACCAATATTCATCAATATTTTTTTTTTATGTTAGTAGCACCCTTCAAGAAGATCTTTCTATCTAAGAATCGCCCTTCAGCAAGAACTTTCGACCTAAGAATCACCCTTCAAAAATATCTTCCGATCTAAGACTCACCCTTCAAAAACATCTTTCAATCTAACAAAACACCCTTCAAAAAAGATCTTTCAATCTAAGAATCACCCTTCAAAAAGATCTTTCTATCTAAGAATCACCCTTCAAAAAGATCTTTCAATCTAAGAATCAGTTTTCAACAAGATCTTTCGATCTAAGAATGACCCTTCAACAAGATCTTTCAATGTAAGAATCACCCATCAACAAGATATTTCGATCTAACAATCATCCTACAAAAGATCTTCAAATCTGACTATCATCCTACAACAAAATGTATCGAATAAAAGTATCATCCTACAACAAAATCATCGAATAAAAGTATCATCCTCCAAAAAGATCAATCCAGCCTTTAACTCTAAAATAAACAGACTTCCTATTCCTGCTGGAGGATTTAATCTTCCAACATTTTCTCCCGATCTAAGTACCCTCCCGTGATGAAGATATACCGATCGATGTATCGTCCTTAATCAAGATGGTATATTCAGCACATCCGTACATTATGTGCACAAGAAATGGTGTATCATAACATAACATATTCCAAAACAACAATCAATTAAGTTTACTCAAAATCTCTCTCTCTCTCTCTCTCTCTCTCTCTCTCTCTCTCTATCTCTCTCTTTCTGTCCCATTTTATCAACACCCGTAAGAAAAATTGTAAGACTTCTGTGTTGGTTTCCAAGCAGTTTTTATATGCAAATAGTTGGAGTTTTTTTTTGTCCTCCTTAGTGCGATATGTTATTTTTTTTTAAAATATTAGCAGTTACAAAAGTATGATATTATAATTGGATGACATAACATCGTAAGACAAAAACTCATGCTCAGAAATGGATTTGGCTCGTCAGCAATAATGTTGTTGTTTTTTTCTTTTTCCTTAACTGGCTTTTTGTTTTGTTGTTCCATTGATGTACTATGAAACATAAACATACGTGTAACAATAAAAGCCAGTACCTACAGAGGTACAGGCCGAACAAGTGAAGAAGATCTCATTTACTAAATGACGTAGGGATGAAATGAAGTCGGGTATATCATAAGCATTAGGCGATGCTGAACTTCCTTAGAGATGTCTCAGGATTCAGGGGTTATGAAGTTGGTGTGTATGCGTATATCACTTCCTCGATCGCATTAAAAAAAAAAAAATAAAAGTAAGGCTTCTCCCTTGGTTTTAAAAAAACGAAAAAAACGAAGTGAATTCATTTTAATTTCACTTCCTAAATAAATGTCCCAGCGTCTGCAGTAGCGCGTCAAAATAACCTTGTTTTAAACATTTGCTTTTTCTGTGAAATCCCGGCAGAGTTTCTAATATAAATAACATCTGGGCGTGAATAAATCTCTCCAGGAACGAAACACTTTCTTCAACCTCAGCGTCTCCTGTAGAAATCTAATGAGAAAATTTCGGAGTAAAAAAAAAATTTGATTATCAACGTTATCTGCCAAACGTTTAATTTAAAAATAAACAGTAGAGCGTCAATTTTGCAACGCATCGCTTAACCGGAGGTCGGTTATACTGACTAAGCTTTTTGAATTTAAAAAAATGATAAAAATAGTACTCTCATTATCTTAGAAGATGCGCACGTCGCGGAGCAGTCGCGGAGCAGGTCACACAGCAATCCAGGTATCCCAGGAAAACAATTTGGATCAATCCCACAATCCCAGTTAACTTCTAGATGCATAATGCGCGTGCAGTGAGTGACCAGCAAGTGTTACCTGAAGTAAGCCTACTCGTCCGAGTACAAGCCGCGCCCCGTGATTGTAGGCGGTGCCCTTAAAAGTTGGTGCTATTTTTTTGTATCCTTTATATTACCTTCACTTCCATTCGTGGGTGGCTGGTTGGCGGACTGGCTGGCTGGCTGGCAAAATCTTCAGACGGCTAATTGACCCATTTCTCGTTTCCCCATCCAGCTGAATTTTGGCAAATAAATTTGTCGTCGGTGACAACAAATTCTATTAAATTTTAAGCCCCCAACCCGCAAAAATTATTCTGTTTTTTCTTGTTTTTTCAAGGGAACATGAGGAAAACTTCCCGACGACTGCGTCAAATTAGATTCTTTAAAAACAATATCACAAATGTGTAGTTGGTGAAAGAAATCTGCGGTGTAAAAGCAAGTCGGTCATAAGAATATTAATATAATTATGGGGCTTGAACAAAATTTGCGGTTGCAGGCTTTTCGAAAGTGTGTGTGTGGGGGGGGGAGTAAGTGGCATTCTTATAAAGTGCGTAACTTGCATCCACGTGTATTTCAAATTATCAGCCCCACCCCATTGCTCTAGTGGGGTTGTTTTTTGTTGTTGTTTTTTTATTTTATAAAGGATTTATACGAAAAACGTTGTTTTTAGGGTCGGTTTAGTTTTAAATTTACTTTAAAACTTTTTGGCAGCATCTTGATGTTAGACAACACTGCTAATTCTAAGACTAAGATTGTGGGTTTGGAACCCCGTGGCCTATACTCGGAACAATACAAGCTTCAAATTGTCAAGTGAACTTTGACATTTTTATTTTTGCGTCAGGCATCGGTTAGCGTTTGCTTTTGGGGGGGGTGGGTGGGGAGGAGGAACAATAACGTTTTATCGTGAAACAAAGGAATAACCGTTTTTTTTTTGTTGTTTTTTTTACAATCAATCAACCTGTTAACATCGTGCGGTAAGGCTAATACATTTATACATGAACGCGTCATATGGGAATAACCATTTGTGGTAGTGTGTACACTAACTTCTTTATTGAAACCTTTGTGGTTGTCTTCGCTTATCCCACCCAAAAAAATATTATCCCAGGCACCCACGACTCCTGTAAATTCTGAGAATTGACGTTGCACTGTAGTTTGATTTTTGATTTTTGATTTTTTTTTTTTTTTAATTTAGAAATGTTCAATTATTTTTAGGCCAAATTTAATTAAAAAATGCGTAAGCGTAGTATATCATACACGGGATATTCTAACCAGAAATATGTTTTAGCAATCAGCTTTCTCAAAATATGGGAATAACCATTTGTGGTAGGGTGTACACTAACTTCTTTATTGAAACCTTTGTGGTTGTCTTCGCTTATCACACCCAAAAAAATATTATCCCAGGCACCCACGACTCCTGTAAATTCTGAGAATTGACGTTGCACTGTAGTTTGATTTTTGATTTTTGATTTTTTTTTTTTTTAATTTAGAAATGTTCAATTATTCTTAGGCCAAATTTAATTAAAAAATGCGTAAGCGTAGTATATCATACAAGGGATATTCTAACCAGAAATATGTTATAGCAATCAGCTTTCTCAAGTAATTACTCTCTATGAAGCCTTTTTTTCTGTTTGCTATTATTCTTTAAAGGTTCGCCCGTAGAGAGCGTCCTGGGATGATTTAGTTAATATTGGGCTATGCCACTCCAAGGACTAGGGTTAATATCGAGCTCTGTCTATCCCAAAGCTAGATTGATTATTGTAATATGTCCCTCCCAGATCTAGACTTAATATCGTGCGATGCCAATCCCAGGACTAGATCTAATACTGTGCTAATCCACTGCAAGGGCTTAGGTCAATATTTTGCAATACCACTGCTTTGCCACTGGCAGGAGTAGATTTAGTATTGAGCTATGCCACTCTCAGGATGTGAGTTGATGTTATGGTAAGTAACCGACTGGACTAGAGTTAATAGTGTGCTATGCTACTCCTAGGTCTAGAGTTAATACTGTGCTATGCCATTCCCAGGATGTGAGTTAATACTGTGCTATGCTTATCAAATGACTCGAGTTAATAATGTGCTATGCTACTCCCAAGACTAGAGTTAATGCTATAGCAACTGAGAGCCGGACTAAAGTATGACTAACTTTGATTGATCCGTGTGTAACGGCGGCTAACGTCTGTAGATCACGCTCCTCCACAAGGACACAGCTAGACAGATGCAATTGTTTCAGCTCGGTGCAGTACACCATAGATCTGTGTGGCAAGCATGGAAGCTCCGATAGCTAAGGATGTAATGACGAAAATACTTCCCAACAGGTCGAAACTTCAAATATCATTTTGTTTTAACAAACATAATTTTAACTAAAAAATATTTAAAATTTATTATTAAATTTGAGCTTTGGAAAAATTGTTTTATAACATTCATGTCTTTAAAAACAAACATTTTCAACACATAATTCCTTAATTATTTGTCTTTCCTCAGCTAGGACAATATATTTTCTAAAAAATCGTTTTTTTAGTTTATGCTTTTGAACATTTGCAATAAAAAAAAGGTATTTTAAAATGGAGGAAAACAATAGTTGCATTCGTCTTAATTGATTTCATTCTAACATCTATAAAATGTTCATTATATCTTTACTAGCTAAAGTACCCGTTCTACACCCGAGTGGTGAGAATGTCTATTGGCACAGATTGATAAAGCCATGGCTGGCTATGAAGTTTAATTATAGGGCGAAGACTTCTCTGTATAAACTCCTTGGGCTTTCTAAATTGCCTTGTCTGTCCGTTCCAAAGGCTTTTTCCTTGACTTGCAGATAAAAGTGTTCTGATGGAACATTGTTGTCACTGGCTCGCATGTTTTGTCTAACTTTAGGACTTGAATATTTGTCCAATACATATTATTCTTCATACATTAATAAGCTATTTCGGTTCCACTGTCTTGTCAAACAACAAGGAGAATTTGTCTAAAATCTACACCGAAAGGAAAGACAGCACTTCCAAATTATTTTTTTGAAGAAACTTTTTGATCTTCAACTCAGAGTTCTTTGTATAGTGTGTAAACTAATGTTACTCCTAGTGCTGGTGTCATTTAAGATTTATTCCTGATTATCTCTTTACTTTAGCATTTTTAAGTTCATTTGACTTATCAGTCTCATTTTGAACATTACATTTTGATATTTCATTTATTGCAATAGACGGCTTGAAATAACTGTAGGAAGCTCTGCCTCCCTCAAGCAAAGTTGCTGCTATTCCTGGTAATGCACATGGCAAGACTAATTCATTTTTTTACTACACAATAGGTGCATACTTGTGTTGTAACGGAAGGGGTTAACCATTTCCACCAGCTCTATCAATTAAGAACAGACTTTTGGTTTGGTTAGAGTTTTTAAATAAATTTTGTCATGGTTTTTGTCGTAAGCTTGTCTTTGAACAAAGTTGAACATTTGAAACTTTCCCTCGAATTTGTTATTTTCGTAAATGGGATCCTAACATCTTCCAGAATGGTTTGGCTCGACAAAGACGCCGTCTCGAAGTTCTAGATCAAAATCTGCCAATGACTATTCATATTTTTGAAAGATAAATTAAAATTCCATAAGTGGCAAATAGAGGGCTTTCCTCCTTCGGGAAACCATCTTTTATAGTCTTCCATATAAGTGTCCTTATACTGGTAGAAAATTGCTACTGCAGCCGACGGCTAACACAATAAACAAATAAATGTAAACCATTGCCTAAGCTGTACAGTGCATTTGGTTCGTTTCAGCGTCTGTCAGGAAAGTTTCCAATCCTGAGTCATACGGTAATCTTCTTGCAGTTCCTGCTTCTTGGACAGTTGCAAAGGAGATTTGATCCCTTCAACAGTCGTTCGGTCCTCGAAAGATTTTGCTCCTCTAACACGGAGAAGGAGAATTCGTATGAACCGTTTTTCTTGCGGTTTCATGTCCTCTTAGACATGGTTTTCAATTCGAATTTTCGTCTTTCAAGGTATAGTGTTTTTTGGAGTTTCACTATATACATTTTATCGGGCATTGGGGTCTTTCCAATTACGTTTTAAAAAAGACACAATTTTGTACTAGATGGCTACGCAATTAATCTCTACGCCAAATACGCTCACTAAACAAACCAATAGCGCTGACTGACACACAACCGAAAACCTTTTGTTATAGCTATTTCTTACGTTAACTTTTTTAGTAATCGAGCTCTTGTTTACTGTGTCCCATAAGAATGTCTGCAGTTCATCTGGCACTGAAATTTTAAAATAAAAGTTCAGGGAAGGCTTGCTGACATATCAATATTTTATTTCAAAAATTTATATTAATAATATAAATTATCCAAATATTCTTTGTTGGATAAGGAATGGCGTTTCAATATATGCTACAAAATGTCTTAAAAATGAAATGTATTACTGAAAGATAAAGAAAAAAAGAATTTTTTTTCAGGACTACGGTTATCAATTGAGCCATGCCGCTACCAGGAGGACTATATTTAGCATTACGGTTGGGAGCTAGTTTTCCATTCTTAGCGTGTATCGTTTGGAAAACTAGCCCCCAACCATAATTATTATGTTCGCAGCTACATCCTTCTATTAGTCGCATTCCAGTTAATGATCTGCACAGCACCTCTTGGCTATAAAGCAACTGTAAACTAGAAGTCAGCTACTCACTCAGTTGCCTAGATCAGCCCCTCTTGGCTATAAAGCAACTGTAAACTAGAAGTCAGCTACTCACTCAGTTGCCTAGATCAGCACCTCTTGGCTATAAAGCAACTGTAAACTAGAAGTCAGCTACTCACTCAGTTGCCTAGATCAGCACCTCTTGGCTATAAAGCAACTGTAAACTAGAAGTCAGCTACTCACTCAGTTGCCTAGATCAGCACCTCTTGGCTATAAAGCAACTGTAAACTAGAAGTCAGCTATTCACTCAGGTGCCTAGATCAGCACCTCTTGGCTATAAAGCAACTGTAAACTAAAAGTCAGCTACTCACTCAGTTGCCTAGAACGGTTAATAAATTATTATTATGTATTTTAAATTTTTTACAAAATGGTGCTACTATACCAAAATCCCACCTGTAATTATTTGAAGGAAAGGTGCTGAAGTGATCTGCAGTCCAATTAATCCAACCCTCCTGAGGCGTTTACAGTTGGTTAATAATGCTTGAATCGATGGATCTGTTAGAACTGGAAAGAAAATTGCATATATATGTCTCTAACATGTTTAACACACCCATGATTCATCCTGGAAGCAATAATCTTACTAAGTTCAATTAAATCATAATCATTTTAATTTTACAAAATTAATCTCCGCATAAATAGGCATCGATATCAAAATCGTAGTAATGCCTCTGTCCGTCCAATAGAATGAAGAAGTTTTTTGTTGTATTTATCTACGTTGCTGAATATTGGAGAAATGAACTTTTATGATAAGAAAAGTATGTGACGATGGTGGCAAAATGTCGAAAAAAAAGAGAAATGTATCCAGAACAAATAAGATGGTAGCCTCTGGGCGAAAACAATTGCGCAGAGAGTCAAAGAAAATGAGGGCACCTTTTGTTCAGTGATTATTTCAGAAATTTCCCCCGAGGGGGGGCACTTCAGATTTTTCGGGTAGGGGGCGTCAGTCCCTGCAGTTCCAGGTGATTAATTTTTGGACATATTTTTGCTCCGGGGTGGGGGGGGGGCACTTGGCTTTCCCCGGGGACGGGCAGTGCCTTCGAGGAGATATATCCGACACCAACCCTGATTGTGTTCCGAATGGCACGCACAAGGAGGAAGAGCTTGCATGGTCTTTCCTCACCCTGTCACGTCAACACACATGCCCTGATACTGCACACAGTTTTATTCTCAGAGTCAGTTGTCATTCTGAAGCGACGACGGAGGAATTAGCGTCTTCTCGTGCCATGCACGGAACGACTACAGCAGCGGGTGACAATTTTTTTTTTTAATAGGAAAGAAATGTAATCACATCATATGTCTCTCCAGACAGAAACGGTGAAAGAAACGTTTTACGTATGGTTGTATAAAATGTGTACATAAATACAGAAATATAACTTTGGTGTGGTGGGTGGATATAATTAAGCGACAAAATATGTCTAGGGGCGAGGGGGGTGGGTTGGGGGTGGGGGTGGGTGTTGTTATAAATGTGCTATAAATCGTGGGGCGGGGGAAATCTGTCAAAATCATGACGTCATTTATGGAAGGTCCTGTAAGGAAAGGTGGGAAATTCATTTGAGCGTTTAATACATTTAAGAATTATGTCAACTAGGTCACCATTAGGGGAAAAGGTCACGGAAACATCTGAGGTGAGAAGATATTTGAACAAAAATTATAATTATGAAAAGATTTTTTAAAAAATGTTATCTTTTTAAAATGTTGAACTTTATTTAATTACACAATCTTGGAAGGTCTTTTGGTGTCACGTCTCTTCGTTGGTGAACGTTTTCTAGTATCACAATTGAAATGTAGCATTTTTTTAAAATTTTCTTCTATATTATTTGTTCAAAAAATAATTAGGCTTTCTTTATGATGTAGTTTTTGTTGTTTTTTATGCCTAAGGCAGAGATTCATCATCAATAAAAACGTAAAACGTGAACAAGTTCAAAGGCAACTATAAAAAAAAAATTCTTACTTAATTCGAATCCCAAATTAATATGATCAAGGAGAGGTAAATTTTTGGACATTAGAATAACAGCATCATCTGAAATCCCACCTGAGGAAGAAATATTAACAAAACGGACAAATTAAAAAAATAAATTTTAAAATGTGACAATTAAAAAAATAAATCCCCAGGTGGAGCCATCAAAGCCCAGCCAGAGTGAACCAATAATGTTCATTGTGCTAGACCCATGTGGAGTGTGCTAGGCACAGGTGGAGCGTGCTGGGCCCAGGTGGAGCGTGCTAGGCCAAGGTGGAGTGTGCTAGGCCCAGGTGGAGTGTCCTAGGCCCAGGTGGCTAGGCCCAGGTGGAGTGTGCTAGGCCCAGGTGGAGTGTGCTAGGCCCAGGTGGAGTGTGCGAGGCCCAGGTGGAGTGTGCGAGGCCCAGGTAAAGCTCGCTCAATCAAAGAGTTGGATTTGAAATAAGCAATGAAAAAAAAACAACAAAAAAACAAACAAAAAACGGTGTTACACTTGTGGATTAAGTCATGTTTGGTGCAAATGTAAGTCACAATTCAAACAGTCAGTGAAAATCTAACCGTTGTGAACGAGGAAATTCAAATGCGTTATGTTACGGCAATTCCTTGCAAACAAGTCCAGGGTGGTGGGCATAAAGCAGCATTTTGTCAAGAAGAGCTTCTCCAAAGATGTACACGTTCGAAAGACATTGTCGAGACCAACCGCTTGCGGCGACTCCTCGGTGTGGTAGACGTCCAACTGTTTTAACTGGAGTAGAAGAATGGACACGACTTCATCATCTCTTTATGGAAGAGAAGGAATCATCTTTTCATGATGGAATTTTATAATTTAAAAAAAAAATTAAAAAAGAAGAAAATATTTTTTTTGAAAGCTTAAAATGTATACCTTTTTACAATTTCTCTTTATTTAAATTTGTTTTTTCACGTTTGGTGTCTGGAGTTGCCGGAATTTCTGAAATGTCTGGAGTGTCTGGGGTGTATGGAATATCTTGAGTGTCTGGAAAGTCTGGAATTTCTGGAGTGTCAGGAATGTCTGGAATTTCTGGAGTGTCTGGAATGTCTAGAGTGGTTTTTTTATTTAAGATTAACCCTTGTATCCCTCAGGACGGCTGCATTACCAGAATTAAAAAAATATATACCACTTAATTTTTGTTTCAAAACACTCCCCGGTATAAAATTATGTCTGACTGCCGGCTCTAAGGTCTTGCAATGTAAATCTGCTTATTCCATTGCTAACAAATGTCCCAACTTGTATCTATTTAAATAAGAGTTCACAAATGTTACGTCATAACCATTTATTTTATCTCCCTCTGTTTATCAATAGAGTTTTGAGTTATTTTTTTTTTTTTGTTTTTTTTTTTTTTTTTATCTGAAAAAAATGACAATGAAATTATAGACACAATGAACTTTTTTACAAAAAATCTTACCAGCTATGGTTTGTTTTTT
>CAXITT010000042.1:112983-227922 GCA_964033795.1 Lymnaea stagnalis
ATATATATATATATATATATATATATATATATATATATATATATATATTATTATTTTTATAAAGAAATTGATTACATCTGTTAAAAAATAACATAGTGAATGGTAATATATATATATTTAAAATAATTTCTTTTACCAAAGTACACTACGTTGGAAAACGATGTGTTTTTTTTAGTTTATTTTTAATCACTGGTTTAAAAATGACGAAATTTCTTCTTCGGTGATGAGTAATACTTACTGAAAGAAGAGCTCTACTTATAATCACCACTTATATGTTGTTTTTGGACACCCAGGGTGTCGAGAACGATTTTAAAAAAAAAAATCTTTAAAAATACTCGTTAGCTGTGTTGGGTTAGCTAAGGAAGTTATGGTTGGAGCTTCGTAGCTGTTTGGCGATCTTTGCAAGCGACACGCTGTCAACTGCTGGGGCCGAATGGGCTTAGTTATGCACGCTGAGAAGGACTTTATGAACATAGTTTCCACTCTTTGAATCATTACGTCATTCCTTTCTAAGGAGGTCTAGGATTATAATAATTGAATCTGCCTATATCAGAAGAACAAGTGTGATTATTGACCTAAGCTACAACAAGAACTTCTGATTCAGCGATGGCATGACTGGCATTAAAGTTATTGTTTATCTATGAGCCAACAACTACCAGAAATTATTATTGATCTTTATCACTAGCAGGATTAGAATGATTTTTGGGCTATGCTTCTACCACTACAAGACATTATAAGCAAGCTTTATCAATTAAATTACTAGAGCAGCGGTTATCAACCTATCGGTCGCGTCCCCTTTTAGAGGGGTCATCTAAGACCATCGGAAAACACATATACTCTACAGTTATAAAGTATCAACGAAAGTAATTTTGTGGTTGGAGGTCGACACAACATGAGGACTGTATTAAAGGGTCGTGGCATCAGAAATGTTGAGAACCACTGGACTAGAGTGATTATTAAGCTATGCCCCTACCACTACAATGTATATTAATTGAGCTTTACCACTAGCTGGACTAGATTTATTATGGAGCTATGCCATTACAACTACTAGACAGTATTACTGAGCTGTGCTACTAGCTGTAGGGCTAGAAGTTTACCTACTTTGAGCGACCCCTGAGCTAATGCGGCCAGCATTTCTGTTTCCTCTTCCTTCACAAATTTGCAATCCCTGATGCACAACTTTTTCAGCTCCGTGCCGTAGACCATAGATCTGTGTGGCAAGCACGGAAGCTCTGACAACTGAGGGTGTAAGGTTATGTAACTCGCCTTAAACATGTATCCAAATTGAAGAATGCAACATTTTGAACATTTTCAGTCTATTTAATTTTAGAATACTACCTACTATATGTGTAAGTTATGCTCCCCAATTAAAAACTTTAAGGATCATTATTTTTTAAAATAGAAAATTAAATTATATAATATTTAATCAATTGGGGTCTAGTATATGTCAGTAGTCAAAAGCTTCACATAACTTGGGTCCAATAGCTGTATATATAGCTCATTCCCGGTAACGAGGAGATGAATATCAGGAAAGAAAAGCAGCAAGAATTTGGGTTAAATTTAACAAACGTGTGTGGAATAATCCTCAACTCATTGAAGAAAAATAAGACCTATCAGGCATATGTACTCAGGGCGCGCCTATATGGCAGTTACGGTCTACATATGACAGTCATAAGCAGATTCTCAACGGCTTCTACTTTGGATATCTTCGTCATCATTTGTGAATTTGATAGCAGGGGAAAGGGCCTAGCGCAGAGCTTTTTAAACTTGGAAAAAAAGTATGTAGTATGTTTTCTGCTTTTACGCCTTTGCCTATTATAGGCCATGTAAGACGAATGGAGGATGGCCGTGTTCCAACGGATCTGCTGTATGGAGAGTTGGCAGAGGCGGAAAGACTTACTGGGAGGCTGAAGCTGTGATTTGAAAGGAAATTAGGCAAGCCATCATAGTAACCAACGAAAGTGAGATCCTTTCTGAGCAGTGTTCCAGGTGGCAAACATCAGTGCATGATTGAATTAAACAGACTATGCGCGAAATAAATCCCTTGAAAAAATAAGCATCATTTAATGTCACATTTTACCAAGAAATAAAGGTTCTTCTGCGGGAAATGCAGTCGAGACTGTCTTCACAGGGTCGGTCTTATAAGCAGTTTGAGGAAGTGTAATTACCAAATTCATTGTTGGGCAAAGACGGAAGGATGCCATATATTATTATGAAACATTATCATTAAGTTTTATATATATCTGATCTGCAACCAGCGTCTTAAAATAAATAATTGTAAACTGCGCCCAACGCTGGCAGTAGTTCGTTTGTTTTTTTTTTTGTTGTATTTATACCTCTACAACTATATTTTTAAACAAATTCATAGATTTAACGCCATCAAGTACTTTTTTTTTTTACCTCTATGTTAAAATCGCTCAAGTTCACTTTATGAGAAAGAATTTTCTTATTCACTGCATTTGTCAAGAATTTCTTCAGCTCATCTGGCACTGGAATTTTAAGAATTATCTTTACAGAGATATTTTGAAATTATATTAATTAGGATAGGTAAGAAAAATGAAATGTTAATACTTTTTTTCCTACAATAACATACAAAATAAATATGTGCAAATATGGCAAAGTTCCCGTTCACAAACTGTGCCAAAAAAGTCATCAAAAACATATTGTAATATTGAAGTCCTCAGAAATAAGCAAATTTGAATGAAATGTATGCCAATTATCTCACTATCAAAGGAAATACAAAAAACAAACTTATACGCACCCACCTCTCTCCTTCCACCACATTTCAAATAAATGTATGCGCACCTAACTCTCTCCTTCCACCACATATACAAAAATATCTCCTTCTTTCCACCGTGTATTTAATTAAAAATATAAATATCCACCTCTTTACCTCCTGCACTCTTCAGTTGCATTTAAGGAAATACTCTACTTACAATACAGCTACGGTACCATGTTAGTCAGTTGCTGACTGTATGTAGAGTGACACACGACTTAATGTTTACTGACATTAAAATGTTACTACCAAGCCCTACCGACCTGTTATTATTTGAAGGAAAGGTGCCACAGTTACATTGAGCAAAAATAAATGAACATTGTTGAGGCGTCTACAGTGGGTTAGTAATACTTCTATTGACTTATCTGTTAGACCTGTGAATAACATGAGTGTTCAAAATAAATTGTTGCATAATAATGATAATGTCTATTCTAATTGGTCGAGCGTTTTAAAATGTATTTTTTCCTAAATAAGCGTATGTCAAAAGCACTTTTTTTTTTGTTGGATTTTTATTAAAGTAACTTCAAAAAATGTTATTTTGCTTTTTATTCGAGTTATGGAAGGTGGAGTTTTTTAGGGTCCACTTATTTGTTTAAAATATGACCATAATGATAACCTAATAAAAGAAGAAAAAAAACTTGAGTATTTGATATATTTAAGAATAAATCACAGCAACTTCGACATGGGTTTAACAATCAAAAGGACATTTCAAGTGGGAACATAATTGACCAAAAACTGCATCAATGTAGGATATTATTTGTAATTATTTTTATCTACTTTAATTTTTTTTATTATTATTTATTAGTAATCTGAGTTTAATTATCAGTAATAAAGTACAGCTTGAAACTATTTTAAATTTAAATCTTAATAATTCAAAATTCCTTACTTGAGCTTGGCCCCATATAAATATTTTCGAGAAGACGTAAATTTTTGAATAAAAGAATGAAATACTCATCCGAAAAATCTGAGGGCAAAAACAACAGAAAAAAAAACAATGATTAATATTTTAAAATTGTTTCAACATCATAAATCAATACTGCAATTGACTAGGCCCATTTGGAGTGGTCTAGGCTCAGTTGGAGTGGACTAGGCCCAGTTGGAGTGGACCAGGCTCAGTTGGAGTGGACTAGGCCCAGTTGGAGTGGACTAGGCCACCAAGACGGAGTGGACTACACCCAGTTGGAGTAGACTAGGCCGAGTTGGAGTGGACTACACCCAGTTGGAGTGGACTAGGCCGAGTTTGAGTAGACTACACCCAGTTGGAGTGGACTAGGCCCAGTTGGAGTGAACTAGGCCGCCAAGTTGGAGTGGACTACACCCAGTTGGAGTGGACTATGCCCTGTTTCAGTGGATTAGGTTGCCTAGTTTGAGTGGACTTGGCCGCCAAGTTGAAGTGGACTAGGCCCAGTTGGAGTGGACTAGGCCGCCCGGTTGGAGTGGACTAGGCCCAGTTTGAGTGGACTAGGCACAGTTGGAGTGGACTAGGCCCATTTGGAGTGGACTAGGCTGCCCAGTTGGAGTGGACTAGGCTAAGTTGGAGTGGACTAGGCCCAGTTGGAGTGGACTAGGCTGCCCAGTTGGAGTGGACTAGGCTCAGTTGGAGTGGACTAAGCTGCCCAGTTGGAGTGGACTAGGCCACCCAGTTGGAGTGGACTAGGATCAGTTGGAGTGGACTAGGCTTAGTCTGAGTGGACTAAGTTCTTTCGTATTGATATAGATTAGTTAAAATGGACTAAGTCGAATTTGAGTGAAGTAAACCCAGTTGTAGTAGACCTGATCTGTTGTGATCAATAATGTCAAGCTTAGCTCGCAAAATTTGTAGCATATAGCGCAAATAAGAAGAATTAAAATATCATTTTACAACTCAAAACCTTACCCGTTTCAGAGGCGAAAATAAGTTCTGTAATGTTATGGCAATTTTCTGCCAACAAACTTAATGTAGTGGACAAGATACAGCATTTAGTTATATGTAGCTTTTTTAACGATCTGCACGTTTTTATAACATTATGAAGACCCTCAGGGTCGTCCTCCAATTCAACACACCCTGTGACTTCCAATTCTTTCAACTGGAAGAGGAAAATGGACGTGGCTTTATTATTTATATTTATAACTATGCTAAATATATATTTTTTTTTTTAAAGTGACTAATTTGTGGTTACAATTTCTTTTTTAACATGTGTTATATGTTTTGGTTTGTTTCGAACGTTAATTGTTTCATAAATCACAATGGCAACTTTCAGGATGTCTACATGACTGAAATGAAACATCAATTTAAATTATTGTTTGCCCCTAACTGTCCCCTTACATTATGTCTTAGGACAAACTCTACAATAATTTTCTCTTTATTCCACCGATTTCTAATTTTCATCCTTGGATCAATTTGCTTAAGATGTTAAGGAATTGGAATGGAAATAGAATTTCTCATCTTATATCAATCTAGACATTGATATTTTTATGATAACGTATGCATTTTTTTATCGTAACAAATCACCATAATAAAAAAATCTCACCAACTCTGGCATGTTTTTTGCAGCAATGGCATTGAGAGAATCACTCGTCAAACTTGTAAAACACAAATTAATATGGGACAAATTGAGGTTCTGTACCAGCTCTATAATGGCAGAGTCTTCAATTGATTTGGAATCTAAAAATAAATGAGGAAACAGATGAAGCTTGAGTGAATTGTTGCCAGATTTCATCTTGTATCAGAGACAACTATAGTAGTTTGAACAGAAATTTAAATTATTAGTAAATCTCACCTACAAGATTAATTTTTGTGAGTTGTTTACACTGTGCCAATTTCACTATGCCAGAAGTTGTCGTATGAAGACCCCTGATAATTGTAAGAGATTTCAAATTTTCAGCATGATCCCCAATTAGTTGTAAAACATTATCTGTTATGTAGTTTCCTCTTCGGGCTTGACAATAAAATGCCAAGCTTGAAACATTGCGATTGGACCGTAGAAAATGTTGGAAACACATAAGACCCACATCTTCTGTTTGAAAGATTCCATCACAGAATGTCAGATTTGTAATTTTAGTTGTTTGTTCATAGTCCTCATCCGTGACATCGCGCATCGATTTAAGGAACTGCTCAGCTTCATCAAGTCCAAAACCAGACAAGTACAGGAGTGCAGTGGCATCTGCCTGAAAATGATAAAACAATGCTGAGTTTGAAATATCAATTAATTATGTTGGACTAGAAAATAATAATTGAACTGTTTTTATATTTAATTGTTTACTTGAAATTCATTTTTTGCCAGTAATCCTATGAAATGAAGTCGTTTTCTAAACCCTAAAATCATAACACAAAAATAAAGTAAAAGATATGGAAGATGTAAGTAAATAACCTGAAAAATAGCATACTGAATCACACATCCACACTGAGCTTACACAATAGAAAAGACAATGACAAGCAACTACCAAATACAAACTAATTTGGTTAAATTTCATTGCAAATCATTCCGCCGAGAAATGAAAAATTAATTATCAAATGGTTTTGAAATTCTACTACACAATGTTAACAAAAGCCAGTTGCGATAAATCCAGAGTAGACACGTTACAACATAATTTTGCTTATAAGATACATTTGTGTTGTCTGACTTTGTTGCAAAATTTAGAAAGTATTCTATTCTGATACGGGGAATATATTTCAGGTAGCCGCTTACGCTTAATTGAAGGAACAGTTTTGGCTTAAAATGATTTTCCTCAGAGGTGCATAGAAAAATTTCTTCAGACAGTTCCGGCCGTCTTCCCCCAATTTCCACAGGTATGACCATATTAGTAATGGCTTATAGACTTCTACAGGTATGACCATATTAGTAATGGCTTAGAGACTTCTACAGGTATGACCATATTAGTAATGGCTTAGAGACTTCTACAGGAATGTCCATATTAGTCATCGCTTCAAAACTTCTACAGGTGTGACCATATCGGCAAATGTTTTTTTCTTTCAAGATTTTTTCCCCACTACCTGAACTTTCCCCATAAATAGAAGAAGCTTTTGAGTCATCCTGTTGTTGGTGTTACCAAAAGCAGATATTTTTTGAGAGCCTTGTTACGAGACTAATGAGACAAGTCTGCAAATTTCTCTCCACAATCCACCATACACAAGATGTCTCGTTAGAAGAATGGTAACAATGAACTAATATTTTTTGAATTACTTTTAAACAAAATAAAGCATTGATTTAAAAGATTATCAAGCACATGTTTTGTTTTTTTAAAATGTAAAAGAGATGGCTTTTGTAAATGGTCATAAATTACAATGTTCCTTCACACTGCCCCAGAAATGTAGGACATTTACAGTAGCGATTTTTTCAGCAAAATGCAAAGAATGGTGCAAACAGAGAATTTAAGAACATGGAAACACCTCGAAAATTAAATGAACTATTTTTCCTGTCCAAGAAAAGCAGACTTCAAATGCAATCACGTGATCAATGTGGACAAAATTGTAAGTGACATCAGAAAAAGCAAGGGAAGCGAGATTAACATCTCTGAAAAAATTGAACAACACCTAAAAACAATTTTTTTTTCTTATAATTCCTAAAATGCCTTTTTTATTTTCTTATTCTAAATTAAATTGTTATATTCTTATACACATATTCCAATAGATCAGTGTAGATCATTCGGTCACTAGTCTTATATATTGTTAAATAGCGCAGCAATCGGAAATTTATTTTTTTTGACATCAGGGGAATTATATTTTCTTTATAGTCCCCTTAAAAAACAGAAACATTTTATTTTTGGGTTAAAGGGGCTTTAGGGTGGGAAAATTCGTCAGAGTATGTAATTATTGGCAACAAATCTAGGTGCTAAAATTCAGTTCGATGGACTGACGGTAATGGGTCAATTAGCCATCCCAATTTTATGCTACCACGTAAGAGGCACGCAAACAAACGAGAACTTAATAGTTTAAAGGATTTTTAATTTTAAAAAAATATTATTAAGAAAATCAATTATCCTCTTTTATAATAGTTATCGTATCACCCATGCCAATTCTAGATTGCCATTGGAAGGAATATTTCTGGAGAGCAATAAACAGCAAAATGTGTCTGCCAAAATTCTGTTTTGTCGTGTAAAACTGTTGTTAATGTATCAGGAACACTAAATAATTAATCTTAAATTTAATTACAGTACTGTTAGTTAAAAACAAAGGTTAGATTATGATCCAGAAGTTATAAACATCATTACTTTAGTCTTGAAGAGATCAATCGACTGCAGAGTTTGGCCACATAAAGAACATAATCGATGTACTCCAGTGCTGGAAAACTTTTCGCAGAAGCTGAGATTGATTGTTTCCAGTCTGCATCCATAGTTGTTAACATTGGAAGAAATCTGAGACAAAACTTTATATACTTAGAATATTAGTAAAAAAGAGAATGTACATTATAACTGTATCTCAAATCAATAATATGTGATTTTTTATCTCAGTTATAACTGTGTTGAGAGTGTATGCACCAAATTTATTTAAGTTCATAAAATAAAGGCATTTCTATTGTTGTGGTTGTTGTTTCATAACAATCTAGTAACGGGGTTAAATAACTCAATGATTGGGTCCAATGACCTACAAATGGGTGGAATTTAAACTATTAAATACTGATGTAAGGAGCCAACTTGTCATTGGGTTACTGTATTAAAACTCACTCAAAAAGTCAAAAATATTCTATTTAAATGCATTCTTCCACAAAAATTATAATATTTGAAAATTTTTTGATTTGCTTTCCGTTTACATGAATGAGGAAATCTTTAAAAGAAATAATTAAAAGATAGTTATTGTTGTTAGTTTCCTCACCCCATTCAAAAGGAAGGCGTTATCTGAAATATTGCAATATGCAAGATTGAGGGACACCAATAAAGGAGCATTCTTCAACAACTCCTGCAATACAATGTTCATAATCAGAATTTTCTCAATTTTATAAAGAAATATAATATAATGTAACTTATTTTCTAATTATTATATTATATTTCAAATGAAATTGTATCTTATTTTCTAATTAATTTCATTTTGAATGATCAACCATTTTAGAACATTAATTTTCTTTGAAAAGTATTTTTGATATTTGAATAGATTTTTGTTAACACCACCACGATTATTCAGACACTGAAAAATGTTAGTGTTACTTTTCAATAAATAAAAGTGTCAATTTTAAAACACTACATCAGCTTTAAAATTGTAAGTCACCGTGTTATATGTGCACAGTAAGTCACCGTGTTATATGTGCACAGCAAGTCACCGTGTTATATGTGCACAGTTAGTCACCGTGTTATATGTGCACAGTAAGTCACCGTGTTATATGTACACATGGTAAAGAGTTTAATGTTCATGAAACAAGCGTTCCACTGAATCATTAAATAAGACAGCAAAGTTGTTAATACTTTTCATAATTATTTAAGACTACCTTTATGTATCGATCATTAACCCGTGGGCAGCCTTCCAGTACAACTGTGGTTAGTTTACAGTTGCTCTTGAAATTGTTGTTAAATAAATCCAATTTATCAAATTGCAAGTGAGGGTTTTTTGTCAAATTCAAGATTTTCAACTCATTACATCTAAAAGGAATAGATACATTTTAAATTTTGTTAATAATTTTAACGCAAATTATCTGCAAAAAAATATTTTAAGAAATTAAAATAAAATCGAGAACAATCGTTTATTAAAAAGAATTATTTTAAGATTTCAGTTATTTCATTCAATACTAAGCATATCAATTTAGTTTTCGCGAGAGCTATACAAAAAGAATGTGTGGATTAATTTATAATTAAAGATTTCTAAGATAACATAATTGTAATAAAATTTAAAAGGTCAGAGGTCGTAAAACAGAAACTCATGTAACCCCGCTGAATCACTTCAGATTATTTATAAGTACATTAAAAAAAATAATTAAGTGCATATTTATATAATACGATTTTTTATTTTTACTCGCGGTCGGGCAGCGGCTGAGCTCTGTGAGGTTGTTGCCCAGCACCACAAACCTTTTGGTTGTGTTACATGGGATCTTGCCTCTTTGTTGCGTGACCGACTAGTAAGGGGGTTTTACCTTCTGAAGATAAAAGATCCCGGCGAAACGCATGACTTCCGACGCAACGGAAATTGAGCGCTAACATGATTACTTGTTGCCGTTGATGGGTATGAGGCAGTGGGTGGCCGCCCAAACCCTTGTCAATGATTAAAAAGACGCGGCCCTGAGAAAGCCGCCGCTAGGCGACCGTTTCGTCCCCGCTACGTCCTGACAGGACAGCTCCCTGGGCGTAGGGGAGTGGTAACGCAACACCACCATTCCGGAGAGGAAGTAAAGCCGTCCTGTCCCACTGGAGAGTGGACTAAGGACGCTTTAAACGCAGCGCCCTCGGTCCGCCGGACGCCCCTATGGCCAAGAGAGGAGTCCTTGGTGCGCTTCCGCACGGTCTGGAGCTTCGTCTCTGGCCCGTTTGGGGGAGTGCCCGGGGGGTATTATGAAGGCAAACTCGACGACCCACCGACACCATCTCCAAAATGATGTTATTTTTACTCGCATATTCCTGCGATTTTTTTTTTTTTTTTTTTTTTTTTGTTGAAAACCTTAATAAACAAAAATTAACATTTGACGACATTTAATATACATTTTAAAAAAATTGTTTCTTAATTTCAACATAGGCAACCTGTTGATTATTTTGTTGAGACAGTCTTCTGTGACATGACGACATTTTTTTAGATGCAGGTCTTTTGCATTAATGGGTAAAAGGGCCTCAAGGATTCTGTAAAGAATAAACACAATGCCAATCAGATTTATCTTTCCCAAAATAAGTCAACGCGTCTTAATTTAACGCAAAGTAAACGTCTTCGCTTCACCTGCATTTTTCAAGTTGTGCCAATGAAATATAAGAACAAGGTCTGCTAAACCTGAATTCTTCTTCTTCTATATCTTAAGGGCACATGATCAATTTATTGATCATTTTGGCTCCTATGCATGTAGAGGGGATTTGCAATGTTTCTGTTCCTGGCGTTGATGAGGAAATTTCACTGATTTCCAGTGCCCCTTTGTGAGGGAATCATGCACTAGGGGTTTGAAGGCTTGAGGCAATAGACACAAATGTGTCTAGTGTTGTCGCCTCAACCGTTCCTTTTGAAAGATTGTTCCAGTCCCTGATTGTCTTGGGCAGGAATGAGCAGCTCATATACTGGCTTCTGGCTGGTATGAGCCTGAATTGCCTGTCATGGCCTCGTCGCTGTCTATGAGGGTGAATTAATAGACAGAACAAAATATTTTGACGTTTCGGTTCAGAGCATTCATCAGCAAACAAACAAAAATAGATGTAGAATAAGTAACAAAGCAGAGAAAAAAACTTTAAAGGTCTCCTATGAAATTCTCTAGATGCTTTTCAATAAATAAATAGTGATTACTTACATCGGTGTGACTTTGCGGCTGTAAAATTTTAACATCCTGTCAAGAAGACATTTGCTGGCATCTCCCCAAGAGCCTTGGTCCAGTTGTCTGATCAAATTCTGCCATTGCATTGTCTTTACCCGGCATGGACATTTTTCATTGATAAGGCATCCAGTAAGTGAGAGCAACGAAAACTCCCGCAGCGTTGGCACTTCCATAGTTGAAAAAATTTTAAATACTTACACATACAATATTTGTGACATTAGCTTATTGATCTTGACAACCCCAGAGTAACCGAGAACCTTCTATTAATATAATTCTTCAATCAAGCGCATCACACCCAAGAACTTAGATGTCGGCATTTCAAACATTTAAAAACTCTAACCATACAAGAAAGTTTAGCTAAGATCAGCACGCATTTTATTTTAGAGAGTCAAAATGTGTGCAGCATAAGTGCAGCAATAAATTTGATTAAAAAACTATACACAAACCCCCCCTCCCCCACGGCCACAAAACTAAACTAATATAAATCATTTATATCCATATCGTTATTAAACTCGATTTAGTTTAGTTTCTAAAATATTTAAAAAAAACAATTCCTTTTCCCTAAACCTGTCTTTACAAGAAAAGTTTTACTATTTTCATGTGACATTTTTTTTACAATTAAAAAACAAGAAGCTTTATTTTTTCAAATGTAAATCTTTGAAATTAATCATAATTTTTTCGTTATGTGTTCGTCACTAGAAAACGTATTTTAGGTAACATGGATAATTATTCTAGTTTTTATATATTCTATTATTTTTTTTAATAATTAAAGTGATAATTTTGATTAACTGCATATTTTTTTTTGTTACCTAGATATGTCTATGTGTGAAATAAACTTGATCTTGAGCTTTTAATTATTTTTTATCTTTGATTTTTTGCTCTTGATCTTTTCTAGCTCAAATTCACGACTAACCAGGACCAATGTCTGAAAATCAATACTTTGCTGGTATGAAAGAACGAATGCTTTACGTGTATTGAAGTCATTTTTTTTTAATGGACTAAAAAGTTGATGGTCGCAAGGGAATTCGTAAAATATGAAAATATAAAAGTTCCGCATTTAATATTGCAGAAAGGGGTGTAGCAGTGTGCCTATACTATTACAGTAAGGGGGGTAGCTATGGGCCTATAATATTACAGTAAGGGGCTTAGCTCTGGGCCTATAATATTGCAGTAAGGGGCTTAGCTATGGTTCTTTAACACAGCAGTAAGGGGCGTAGATATGGTTGGTACCGCTTGGGTCCGGCCAAGTCTTTGCTGACCCATTCCATCAAAAAAAAATCCGCTTTGGTCCGAAATTACTGTCCTGAAGGTCAATCCAATTAAGCAGTGTTGTAAATATGGAGCGCCATCTGGATTTATTGCAGTAGATTACACTCCTCTTCCCTTGTCTTATAAGTGCAATCGTGTTTGCTTAGCCCCAGATAATATTCTACATAACCATAACATCTTCTATTCTACACATTTAAGGCAAAATAAAAAAATGTTGTTATGAACCAGGTCAATAAATCTAGAAGGCTAAGGTCCAAAATCATACTTTCCATACTGGGAAATTGCTGACCGGGGAGGTCAAAGAGTTCCTCCCCCCCCCCCTCTTCCCATTAAAAATTCTGCATCTTTCAGCAAATGTCAGCCCTAAATAAATAGAAAAAGTGTGACCAAGGGTAGATCTTTAACAAACATCAATATTTCGTATGCCAGTGTCTTGCGGCAATTCTCCTTTCGAATGTCATGCAGCAAAATACATTGTATGGATAATAAGTACGTATCATTTATCTTTAAAACTTTATTGTTTTTTGCGTATATTGATTTTATTTTACTGTTACTCAAAATTTCCATGAAATGTTACAATTTCAGGGCAAAGGTGATTCTAGTCTGTTAATGTATACTGGCTTATATGAAATATGGATGAAGTGATTTATAATTTGTATGTGTTAGTTTGAGTTGATAAAGGCCATATCTATCTTTCTTTTAGAATTGCTTATCAATTTCAACCAGTTTAAGTGTTTTTTTAGAGTTTGCATCACCGAATATTGTTTGGTTGATTAACTCCCTTGAAGTCCCTTGAAGCCATTGAAGCATTTCTCATCGTTTGGTATTTTGAAATGGTTAGGTTTTCACTAAAAATTGAGAGGGGAAAAATGACGCGTGAGAGGCATCCTTACATTTCGCACTTCATTGGGGAAAATGACCTTTGAATTTTCTCAGTGGTGGCAATATTCTAGGGTCTCAAAGGGACGAAATTTTCAAAATGTTTAAATTAGAAATGTTGGATTTAATGGTTAGAGTAATTTCCCATCTTTACATCCTCAGCTGTCAGAGCTTCTACGCTTGCCTCACAGATCTATGGTATACTCCACGGAGCTGAAAACATGCATTTCTTTGGTTGCCCCTTGGTTGAGGAAGAGTAACTACAAAAAGTAGCCGCAGTTGCTCAGGGCTCTCTCAAAGTAGGTAAAACTCTAGTCCTACAAGTAGTAGCATAAGTCAATAATAATAACTGGTAGTGGCATAGATGAATAGAAAAAAACTATAGTTCTGGTAGTGGCATTGGGTCAATAATAGCTCTTAAAACAGTTGAAATAAGCAGATATCAATAATAATTATATTCTTCTTGGTCGTGATACAGCTCAGTAATAAATCTATCTCTCCTGGTGTAGCCAGAGTTAATTACAATTCTAGTCCTCCTTGTGGTGGTAGAGCTCATCCTTAGAGGACGATATTTCAAATGCTTTAGTTCAAAATTCACTTTCCACCGTGCGTCCTATCCCGGACACATCAGTCCACGGGCGGGTATCGTGTCAGCTTGACAGGAACGCCTTTTTGCTATGATGGCTTGGCGTTGACGTTTTTTATTTTAAAATCTATTATTGCTTTGCCAGTTTGGATTAGTTAAATTTCCTTTAGTGGTGTCAATTATTGATAAGATCTACTTAGTTTTTTTTTTTTAAAATAAATAATGTAAAACATGTTTGTTGGTTTTTTTTGGAGACAATGGTCCAAAAATTAATACTGTCCTGGTAAAAATTGTACGCATGGTCACATTAAAAGAAGATTAGTATGACCTGAATGGTCACCCAAATTCAGTCAATTCCTTTTTTTTTTCAATAGCACAAAAATCAAAAAAGTCTACATCATATAATCAGGAGCTATCTTTACTCTGAAGAGTATGTTACTTAATTTAAATGTTTAAAAGAACACTAATTTAAATCTAGTAACATAATGTACAAAAGTTATCTAGAATTTAATTTGATTGTGTGACGGGTTGAAATTGTTTTATGGTGTTCATATGCAATAAGCAGTTGCTTATGATCATTAAAATAGTATTAAAATACAGCAATTATGGATACCCGAATATTCAGTAAATCGGTGTTGGGAACATTGACGCTTTACCCTATATTAAAAAAAACCACAAAAATTTAGTCAGATTCAATTTCTAAGGCATTTCGTCTAGATGCAAAATCTCTTATTAGATTGAATCAGATTCGACTCGTGACGTTCAAAGGACTGCTTCATCTATGCAAAGACATATTGAAGACCAGATTATTCTGATATCCAAAGATCTTCAAGGATTTTAAAAGAGACAAGAAGCTTTACAAATAAGGTTATTTTCACTGGCTTTTGCAAAATTTAGGTCTTAGTTATTTTTTTAATCGCCTTAATAATTTTGCAATGAACTGGACTCATCTTGCTCGTATTTTTGTTACCGAGCAAGTGAAATCCCGAAATTTTGGTTAAAATATCGTGAAGTATATTGCAGTTAAAATAAAGTAGTCGTGGCACAGTTCAGTTAAGTTTTGTTTTAGAATCAATGAATTTTTGAAAAATTTAATATGTCCAGAAACTGATTCGCTTCAAGGTGCTAGCATCTGAATCTGGACATCTCTGAAGATATTCATTCACTGCCAACTGCTTACATTCCTCCCATCTCATACACGCGTCCTAATGGACAGTGAGATGACATTCTCTTGGTTAACTCTAGACATATGCATTTATATTTAGTGTCTCAAGTTTGAAGGGAATACAAGATTAGTTTCTAAGTGCAACCATGAAAAAACAATAATTCAATTTCAAAAGTGCCGATGAATTAACTTTCTAGGAAGGGGTTTTACCCTAAACTTGATGTCATCTTATTAAATGTCATAGCAGGTCATTTCATCACCTCATTATAATTTCATTTCTGGTCATGTCATTCCAATAAAATTGTATATACCCTCTAATTTAATTATAATTGAATAGCATGTTACACTGATGTTCAAATTTTATGTCAACAATGTGTCTCCCATATTTAGGCAAGTTTCAGCAAAGCAAGGGGAGACATCGAGTTAATGTCACCTGCTATAATTGTCATAGCAGGTTATAGCATCTGATTTTTATGTCATCTGATAATTTTCATAACAGTTCATGCGATCTGATTACAGTTTTACTCAAATTAACTTAATTTATTACAATATTTTCCGAAAGTTGCTAGAGTTTTAAGAAAAAATCAATATTTCTGTCTTATACAAATGGTAAGAGACAAAAGAGTTATCGAAATAAAATAATAACCCAAGCACAAAAGTCTTATGTTGTTTTCTCATAAATATTGATCAGCTGAATTGTAGTCAGATAGTTTGGATATACTTGGCAGATAATTAATTTAGCATACGTCAGGTATCTAGTTTTATCTTTTCATAAGTTCAGAATGCAAAGATGAGCTGAAAAGAATGTTTTTATTGTAGGTATATTCTTAGATTAGGAGATCTTCTTATAAGACGATACTTACATCAGGAGATCTTCTTAAAGAATGATAGTTAGATCCAAAGATCTTTTTAAAAGATGATATAAAGATCCGGAGATGTTCTTAAAGGATGATACTGAGATCCGGAGATCTCCTTATAGAATGATACTTAGATCGGGAACAAAACAGTCAAATCCCACAGAGGTTTACAGTTTATTTTTAACACCGTTTCCCACACTTAGGCAAGTCTCAGCAGTGGAGGTGGACTAGTCGAGAAAAATCCTCTGTGGTACCAGACCAGCTTAACGCTTTTATTTTGTAATGGCACCTCAACTTGCGCCTTCGAGGTTTGCAAAGAAAGCTGCAGGCGGACAATGATTTTTGTTCGTGCTGCTATTTGCTTTGGGTTTTTTTTGCCTTAAATAAGATAGGGTGTTTCCGAACAACGTTCCCGTTGGTGAACATCATTATAGGGAGGAGTTTAAAGGGCGAGGCCCTTGCAACAAAAAGAACATTACGGAAGTCAAGATCTTACCAGGAATCAATATTCTCCCGCGAGAAATGCAGTAGTGAGCCACTCGTCGAAGTGTAGGACTACATAGCTACTCCATCGTCTCGCGAAGACGGAATGATGCCACATATATTAAATATTATATTATATGATATGAAATATTTTATATATACAGTATATATTAATCGAGTAAAGTCACAGATGCCTACAAATTATAACATTCATCGATCATCGAGTCCAAATATCAATAGACACAAGAAAAATAAAGATTTGACGTCAAATGATACATATTTATCATCATAATATAATATAACATTTTGTAGATGACACTTGAAAGGAGAATGCTAGCAAGGCACTGGCATTCGAATTGGTGAGGGTGGGGCAGGGAGAGGAGATCCGCTTTTTGTCTTAATTTTTATATTTATATTGGGGGAGGGGGATATTGTATGAGGTGCAGTAACTTTCGACGGGGAATAGGTAAGCATCTTCACCCTTCCCCCACACACACATCGGCACCTACCCAATGGGGAAATTATTGCATTTTAACCTTTGCCTTCTGGATTTGTCATCGTTGTTCAAAGAGATATGTTTATTTGGCTCCAAGCGTGTTCAGAACAAGATGACCAAGCTATGTCAAGTACTAACATGGGTCAAAGCAAACACGTTGTGTTTGTAATGTGCGGAAACATGTGAATAATCTATGACAATAATTCCAGACGATAAACCATCACCAATGCTTAGTTGTATTGGCCGTCCATGTGGTAGTTTCGTTAAATGGGGTGGCAAAATTTTAACTACGCCCCTTTCTGCAATATTAAAGATTTAATATTTTGTTTAAAGCAAACAAAAAAAATTTTTGAGTTATAAAAATTTGATTAAATGTTAGGGAACAATTTGTATTCGATTATAAATGCAGTAATGATTTTCGGACATCGATACTGGTTAGCCTAGGCTTGTTAAAGAGCGCAACATAAAAAGATATCAATGATTAAATACAAGTTCAAGATCAAGTTCATGTTATTTGCAAGCTTATTTAAATTTTTAAAAATAAAAAATACACTGTGGATGAAATATTTCTTTTAATAACGCAATTGCGTTTGGTGCGTATTTTGTTTTTTCGGAAATGAAATCGCATCAATTTAAGTATTGTTTATAAAATATTCAGTTTAAAAGTGGTTGTGACATGAGAAAATATATGTTAATGTGCGTGAAATAAAAAGTGTGCAGTGACGTATCATGAAAAAAAAAGGGGAGTGGGGAAGTGGTGTAGCAAATATTGGTATTATTAAATGTGCATAACTTGATTTCACGTTTTTGTCAAGTAGCTTTGATAGATGGGAAGTTCACGTATTGCTGTCACCAATTCTTGGCGGGCTCCATCTAATTTAATATAATTGCATTTATAGCACACTTATATTACTCTCTAACATAAAATGCCTTCCGCTCTTTTCTTTTATTCATGGTTCGGTTTGGATTTTTATATGGCTGATTTGTCAACAAAAACATTCTTTATATTAAATTATTATTAATGCACTTGATTGTATTGGTAGAATAAATAAAAGAATGGTTAAATGTAATCCGTGGTAGTTTGATCAAATTTCTGATGTTAACTAATAACTAATTCGTTTTTAGACCTGTTCAGCTATGGAAGTAGTACCAACACTGAAGCATTTTTCAATTATGTCACTTATTGAATGCCTCGTCAGTGAAAACAGTCCAAGTCGGGTAATGAAAATCCAATGGTTGAATTTGATCAGACAACTGGACCAAGGCTCTTGGGGGGATGCCAGTGCATTTCTTCTTGACAGGATGGTTAAATTTTATTGCCACAAAATCACACCAATGTAAGTAATTACAATTTGTTTACATTTTTTAGTAACAAAATCACTCGAATGCAAGAAATCACAATTTATCTATTATAGAAATCTAGAGAAGTATTTATGACAAAACCTTGTTTTAAAGGGAAGTCTTTGATTTTATATTATATTGTAAAGTATTAATTGACTACTTAATTTACTGATTGATTCATCTGAATGATATTTTTCATTTCACTGGGAAGTGTGGACCACATATACCGTACATGAACGGAAATTAAACAGTTTCCATCAAAGATGTCTGCGTCGCATTTTACGTATTCAATGGCAGGACAAGGTGCCTAACACAGAGGTATTTGAGCTTCTAGAGCTTGCAAATATTTGTAGCGTATACTCCGCTCTTACCAAGAGGTTCCATCGCCGGTTTGGCCATGTTAGGAGAATAGAGGAAAGCCGTATCCCACCGAAGCTGCTGAATATAGAGTTGGCAGATAGGACAAGCCTTATTGGACGGCCAGGCCTGAAATTTATGGACGTTTGCAAAAGGAGCATGAGTGATGCCAACGTTGAAATCAACAAATTGAAGAGCAGCGTTCCAGCAGGCGAACAGCAGTGTATGAAGGAGTCAAAAAGGCAGAAGATGCGCGAAACAAAACCCTCGCAACAGAAAGAGCAATACGGAAAGGGACAAATGCGGCAGAGATTGCCGTTAGCGGATTGGCCCTGTGAGCCATACATTTTTCATAATTTGTTTTGCAGAATACTGGAGGCCCTTTTACCTATTAATGCAAAAGAGCTGCATCTAAAAAAATGTCCACTGGTCACTGAAGAATGTCTCAACATGATTTTAAACAGGTTGGCCATGTTTAATTGAAGTCATCTTTAAAAAAAAAAAAAAAATTTACATTAAATGTACACAAATGTTATAATCATTTTTAGTATTAAAAAAAATATAATTTAGGAATACGACAATTTATTTCTATTTGTCCCTCCCCACACTTCAAAGTGCATTAAATTGTGTTGTTGTCGTTTAACTACATGGTGAGATCAAATTTTATACAAATTTATTGAGGGCCAAAATGATAACATTCATTCAGCTGATGAAATAATTTATATTTACTTTGCTCCTCTTCGTGACTTACTGGGTGGCAGGCAAAATAAACCCCTTCCCGTCAAGCTATCGAACTGAAAAAAATTGCCCAAATGCTCGTTGCCAATGAAAACACATTCTGTCCAATTTTCAACCCCCACAGTCAACCCCCCGAAAAATAAGTTCATCCTGTTTTTCAAGGGAAAATTAAATGAATATTCCTAATAACTGCGCTGAAAGAGATTTCATTTTTTTCTTAAAATCGCAAGTGTATTAGGTGCGTATTATTTTTATTTGTTTTTCTGAAATTTTCGGTGAAGTAAATATGCGATCTGGGTCATTTGAATATTAATATAGTTCAGGGGCTTGAAAAAAATCTGCTTTTTTGAGCCTCAGGCAGATGGGCGATAATTAACATTCTTATGAAGTGCGCTACTTGTAACTAAAGAATGACGACAGAGCGAGGAAAAGAAATGCTAAAACTTGTTATAGAAATATGCATTTAATTTATGTTATGTAGGCATAAAAATATTAAACGAGGAATTTTGAATTTTATACCATCTAACTCTTGACAGCAGGCCCGTTCTTAGGCATACGCTTGTGGTGTTTTCTCCTCAGCTCAAGGAAGCTCCACCCCCGGACCCCCTCTTCCGGGGCCCCCATCCTACGCTCCATGCTTAGGGCGCACAAACTCCTAAGAACGGCTCTGTTGACAACATTAAGGTTTGAAAAAAAGTATTGTTTATTACATTAGAAAAAAAACATTCTTCAATGTATTTACAGTTAATTTCTCTTAAAACGTGTTATTTTTGTTTAATTGTCCATTACAATTTCAGATGTAAAGGACTCAAGATCTTGAGTTTGACCAAAAATCTTCACTTTCAATTTTATGATTTAGAGTTATTTAACATCAGTTTTAAGAATAGCTGTTACCTGACCACAGTTGTACTAAAGGGCTGTCCGCTGGTTCAGGATCAAAACATACAGGTATTCTTTAATAAATCAACAATAGTTTATCTTTTCACTGTCACATTCAGTGTAAAAATAAAAAGATCATTTCATTAACATTACACATTTTACCATGAGCAAATGCATGTGTTATGTTGGCTTACATTTTTAAAGTTTATATAGTGTTTTGAAACTGAAACATTTAGTTATTTTTAAAAAAAAACACTTTATCTTTGCAAGTTGCAGCTTAATTTCTGAAGGTGCAAAACATAATTTTATCAAATATCAAGAAGACTTGCTAGCTTTTTATTTGATAATTAATTATTTTTATATTCTTAGAGTTCTAGAGGTTTAATCAGAGTATATAAAATTTAAACATAATATCTGAATATTAAATTTTTAATTGGTTATAGAATTTGAAAAAAATATTTACTCTGAATATTGTTTTGCAGGCATTGTTGAAGAATGCCCCTTTCTTGGTGTCTCTCAATATTGCATTCTGTGATATTTCAGACCATGCATTTCTTTTGAATGGGGTGAGAAATTAAAGATTACAGCAGCAAATAGCTCTTACGTTTGTTGGTTTTTTTTTTTTTTGTTGTTTTTTTTTGCTTTTTTTAAATTTTAAACGGTCAACTTTCGTGTAAACAGAAACAAATCAAGTCATTCTAAATAATATATTTTTGTAAAGAATCATCTAAAAAGAAAAAGCTTTGTTGAGCGAGTGTAGACGTTAGACCCATGCCAAGTTATCTGCTGAAATCCGACATTAATAGTTAAAACTCCACCCATTTGTTCGTAACTGAAAACAACCATTAGTTAAGTGACACCGTTATAAGGTTGTTATAACACACGTACACAACGACCAAAAAATGTTACAAGCCTGTTATGACACACATTACACAAGGACCACACAAAAAGATGCCCGTATAACTTAGTTTTCTGCACCCACTCTCAACATATTTCTTAACTCAGTTAAATAAATCATGTATTAAAGCTTTGAGATACAATAATAATTTGCATTCTTTTTTTATTATTATTCAAATTATAAAAACTTCTGTTTCAGATCCCTTCCAATGTCAACATCTATGGATGCAAACTGGAAACGATCGATCTGAGTTTCTGTAAAAACTTCTCCAGCATCGGAGTACATCACTTGTGCTCACTGTGTGGCTCAACTCTGCAGTCCATTGATCTCTTCAAGACTAAAGTAATGCTGTTTATATTTTTAATTTTAGAAATGCAACCGTTGTCTTTACTAACAGTAGTGTTATTAAATTTCAGATTTTTTTTAATACTGTTCAATCACACGTTACAACATAGTCACCTGACCACTAGGAACTACAAGTGTGGCACACATTCTTTTTTAAATTCCTCTTTAGAAACACTTCTTCCATGGGCGGATGGGCATTGGTTCCTTGCATGGGCAGCAGGGGGATTGGTTCCTTCCAAAGGCAGTTTGAAATTGACATCGGTAAACATGATTACTAATATCAACGACGATATTTACGTTCCTTAGTAATGTTCGGAGAGCGTAATTTCTCATCCATTTTAATTTTCTGATGTCATCAATGATTTATTCCACATTTTTCTACATATTAGCTTTCGCGATCTGCTTTACTTAGCAAGGCAAATAAGTCATATTCTTTTTCTTTTTCTTTATCATGTTATGGTCTGTGTTTGCGTCATTCCCTTTCATCATGCTAAAGGATTTACAGTCCAGATATGCAACATTTTTTTGTTATGAATATGTTGCTCTTCTAACTGCTCCGACAAATTTGTTAATTAACACATTTTTTTATAACTCGTTTTTCTGAAAGTCATATAAAATTTAATAGAATGTCCTATTTGAAGATTTACAAAAGCAAATATTTGAAATTCTTTTGAAAATGTTCTTGATCATTTTTCAACCCTCTTTGGACAGATAGCCCTATCTATCGGTCAGATAATTCAAGCCTCGAGATAGGCTGGCTAGTCCTCATACCAGCGAGTCAGATTGCTTCTTACATATCCCTGGACATTCCGGCATTGAAATAGCGGCCTGTTTTGACAGTAACTAGCGTGTGTCGTATTCAGGAATTTTTGTGTGTGGCAAGTGTAAATTCCAAAATGTCTGACATTGATGCTGGTCAAACTATTCTTTGTGATTTCGATATTTCAACAGTGAATCTGACACTGACGAAAACAAGCAGAAAAGTAATGAAGACTTTCCAAATGAGCTGATGTTAATGTTATGAAATCTTGGTTTATGGTTTAGTTTTAGGTGTCCTCAACCTGACAGAGAGATCTCTTCTTAATTTTTAGACAAAATAAGTCATATAAATAAAGCATAAAAACCCCATTTTAGTACTTTATGCCTAAAGAGAGTGGACCGCGGATGCTTTAAAGACAGCGTTTTCGGTCTACCGAATGCCCCTAGGCTAGGGGGAGGTCCCCGACGTGCTTCTCCGCGTTCTGGCGGCGGGGAGACCCGGCATCTGGTCCTTGTGGAGGTGTGCCGTGGGGTGGGGTATTAAGAGCTCGAGCCTGACGACCCACCGATGCCATCTCCAATGTAACGTATTGAGTACTTTATGCTGTTTTAACATAATATTACTCAAAATCTATTGGAAGAGACGAATAGGTATGCAGAACCCTTTCTCAGTAACATCCAGCTTAGTAGGTCCTTAGATAATAAATGCGGGCCTGTTACAGTAACTATCTGCAGGAACTGAAAAATAGCCAGGGGTAGATAGGAAAAGGAGTAGAACCTTCAGCCTGAGGTGTCTGAAGGGCTTCCATGGGCCAGAAGTGTCTCAAGGGCTTCCATGGGCCAGAGATATCTGAAGGGCTTCCTTAGGCCAGAAGTGTCTGAAGGGCTTTCATGGGTCAGAGATGTCTGATGTGCTTTCATGGGCCTCAGCTGTCTAAAGCGCTTCCATGAGTCAGAAATGTCTGAAGGGCTTCCATGGGCCAGAGGTGCCTAAAGGCCTCCATGGGCCATATGTGTTAGAAAGGCTTCCATGTGCCAGGTGTCTGAAGAGGTTTCACGGGCCAGAGATATCAGAAGGGCTTCCATCGGCCAGAGATGACTGAAGGGCTTCCATGGGCCAGACGTGTCTGAAAGGCTTCCTCATGGGCCAGAGGTGTTTGAAGGGCTTCCATCGGCTAAAGGTATCTGAAAGGTATCAATGGGCCAAAGGTTTCTGAAGGGACTCAATGGGCCTTTTTTCACAAAAACACAAATTTTAGGACTTATTCAGGCTTCATCCATCAAAAAATGCACTCACTTGATTCAAGTAGGTCATGTTTATTCCAAATGTACAAAAAAAAAGTACACGCATAAATTATGCAAACCAGTCTAGCTCATTTGCAAAAAAGTGTATATTTTATTTTTGTTTTATAAAGATTATTTTGGTTTATTTAATTTCTTTCCTACAAAATATATATAGTTTTATATATCTTAGGAAATAATGTATTGCTAATAATCTTTTTTTGCAATGCGAGTGCCGACCTAGTAAAAAGAGCTCCGTCTTTATGGCACAGGAACCTCCAAAATGTTCTTTCCCAAAAGGGTTAAATCAACTCCCTTTTTTAACGTATTTCAGGGCGATTTCCTGCTTTTTACCTTCTTCTACCTGGGCCACCTGGTCCAAATGTAAAATTATCCGACCGATGATAAAATAAAATTTAAAAAACGATCAATTGGAAAGCGTTTTTTCAACGACAATTTCATGGGTGTGCGGTACAAAGAAAACTTTTTACATTTATTTCCGGACATATTTGTGGGCGATCCATTAAATAATAGCTAGGATAGGCTAGGCTTTTGATCGAAAATATAATATGTTTGGGTCATTTTATAATTAAATTATGAAAGCAAAAGGCGCTGCAGGGTCTGTTTTGCATGAATTTTGCGCCCCCCCCCCCCGTCAATTTTTTTGGTCTTACAATACTAATTTAAAATACATTTTTATCTATGTTTAATAACTTATTAATGCGAATGGTAACAGTCAGAAGTATCCATTAGATGTTTATGTAGTAGATTTCACGATTATCTAATTTTCTATTTAAAAAATTTAAATATCTATTATTTCCCCCATTGACCATCTTGACCTTGACACTTATCGGTCTTTTATATTCAGATGTCTTTAATGGAATACTGCACCCTTTTGATAGTAACAAGTATTTTTTTTTAAACGAGAATGAAATACATAGGAAACTTTAATTAACTGTATTGAATGAACTATTACATGCATCATATTTTGTATTGCTTAAGATTTGTTATGTTTTATTTGAATTAGCAAACATCCCATGACAATTGATCGTGTAGAGAAGAATTTTAAGAAAAGAAAATACATTGAGGATTTTTTTTTACAGTATTGTATTACCTCAATAATTATAGAAGGAAATGAGACACCGCAATGTGTTATTTGGTGTTAAGTTCTATCGGCCGAATCTATGATGCCGTGAAAAAATAAAATTACATTTTGATAACAAGCACTCAAGCTTTGCCGGCGAGGAAACCAACTATTTTAGTATCAAAGCTGATTGACCTGAGAAAGCCAGACTTGAAACTTGTAGCAAGTATCACAAAAAAACCATATCAGCCGTTAAAGCTTGATATTTGGCACTCAGAATCGCCAGAGCTATGAAAATTCACACCAATACTGAGGATTTACTGTTGTCAGCCGCCGAAACTCCTCCACTACCATATTTAGTATCCAGCTTATTGAATCTACAGACGTTGCAAACTGTTTACAGCTACTGGTTTACGTGATGTACATTAATGATGGTGACTTTAAGATGAGATTCTTTTTTGCAAACCTCTTGAAACGACAACTACTGCACGTGATGTATTTGACACAGTTGGTTTATCATCTAAAAGACCATAAAATCTCTTGAGAAAAGGTTGATGGTGTTTGAACAGACGCTGCTTCAGTTATGCAATGCTAGAATGCTATTTGAAATACAGTCCATCAAAAAAATTCATTTAAATCTTCCTGAATATTAATCAGTCGAACAAACATCCGAAGAACAAAAATGTCAACACTAAAACTAATTATGTCCCAGCGATTCTACACTTGACTCATCACAGCTGCATTGTGTTAAAACTGGGAAGAAAAATTTAGACAGTTCCAATGATACTAAGTTGTGAAACGACTCAATAGTGATTGCGTCTGATAGCTGCTTGTCGTTGCCATTCTTATTTTGTCTTCTCTGTAAATTTTTGATGTCGGTCAGAGTGTTTTCAGGTTGTAGATTAACGTGTTCCCTGACTTGCACATACGATGTGCCTCATGCTTAGCAAACAACCGCATCCCGTTTGGATCCGTGTAGGAAGCAATTTTAAGTTAAGATAAGGTTTGTTTTATTTCAATTGTTAAATGAAAGAAGACACTTTAAATTTCATTTTTTTTAGAGCCCCTAGTAATAAACACACACAAAAATTAATCAGAATAGTATAAAAGGTTGTTTAAAATAATTGATATTTCAAACTAATTTTTTTCAAAAATTATTTTCAGATCGATCCCATTGCACTCCTGTACTTGTCTGGTTTTGGACTTTATGAAGCTAAGCGGTTTCTGAATTCAATGCGTGATGGCACAGATGAGGACTATGCACAAACAGAGATTTTTTTCCACGGAAAAATTACAAATCTAATATTAAGGGATATAATATTTCAAGCTCAACAACGGGCTGTTCTATGTTTCCAACAGTTTTTGCGGGCAAATCGCAACGTTTCAATTTTAAAATTTTATTGCCTCTCCCGAAGTGAAAACTATATTACAGACAATGTTTTAAAAGTTATTGGGGAGCATGCACACAATTTGAAATCTCTGACAGTGGTCAGGTGTCTTGATTTAACAACTTCTGGCATAGCAAGACTAACACAGTGTCAAAAACTAACAGACATTGAACTTATAGGTGAGACTTACTTAAAATGTATATAGGGCTTATCATTTAAAATTTACTATCACTGACTCATATACAAGATCACATCTGGCAGCAATTCACTCAAGCTTTATCTGTTTCCTCATTTATTTTTAGATTCCAAAACAGTTGAAGACTCTGCCATTATAGAGTTGGTAGAGAACCTCAATTTGTCCCATATTAAATTGAGTATCACAAGTGTGACAAGTGCCTCTCTCAACGCCATTGCTGCAAAAAACATGCCAGATCTGGTCAGATTTTTGTTTGTGCTAAAATGGGTTATCATTTTGTTTTACAAGTAAAAAATTTATGACTTAGTAGATTAGAGGGTAATAAAATATATTGCATACCATCAAATCTCTTAAACTCTAAAGTGAATTGCTCCATGGTTAAAAAATTAAAAAGCAAAGTATTCAAGGAATAAATATTCTAGAAGCTAGACGTGGAGCTAAGACATAATTTTAGGGAAAGGCTAGTGCAAACAATAAGGGAAATGGACGCTTCCTTACTATAATGCAGCCATCCTTAAGGCTTCTAGGCTAAATGGTAATTCAATGAACTTCCCAAACATACCAAAACTATAAAAAAAAAAAAAAATTGAAGGAATTCGCAATAAAAACCATGTTAGCTTTAAACAAAATGTATTTGTTGCCACCCTCCCTTTCTCCCTGATAATTATAGACATTTAAAACATACAAATAATAATATGCTGAAATGATAAAGCCATGTCCATTTTTCTACTCCAGTTGAAAGAATTGCACGTTTCCTGGTGTGATGAATTAGAGTACGACTCTGAGGGTCTTCATAATGTTATTAAAACTTGCAGATCACTGGAAAAGCTACAAGTGACTAACTGCTGTGTCTCGACCACTACAATGAATCTGTTGGCTTCCCATTGTCATAACATTACAGAGCTCATTATTAATTGTAGCACGGGTACGCTTTTTGTGCTTTCTAAACTGACATTTATAAATCTAATTTTGCTCTTCCCATTCACCCTGCATGTTAAACATCGTGATGTCTAAACCTGTCGGTATCCCTCATTGCAGCCCAGTTTGAAAAGCGTATAAATGTAACGTTAGAAATTTGGAAAAATTAGAAAGAACTGTTATGTTTTATAGGAATTAAGAACATGTGATATTTACAAATATTTCTATTCTAGGATTTTGACATTATTGTGGAATAAGATACATTTTGAGACTACTTCTCAACTTCCCTGCCGTGTTGAATATTCTGTCTGCAGTCCACTGTGATATGTCTGCAGGTTACTATAATATGTCTGCAGGCAACTATATTCGATCTGAGGGCCACTATGCTCCGTCTCTAGCCAATATATTTTGTCCTAGACAACTATAATCTGTCAATGTATTATGTCTCCAGGCCAGTATATTTACTCTGCAGGCTACTTTATTCTGTTTGTGCGCCACTATATTCTGTGTGCAGTCTACTATGGTCTGTTAAAAAGTCGCTATGTTCTGTCTTCAGGCTACTATATTCTGTACGCAGACCACTATAGTCTGTCTGCAGGCCACTATATCCTGTCTTTAGGCCACTATAATCTGCCTGCAGGCCAAAATAACACATCTTCAGGCCATTATATTCTGTCTGCAGGCAACTATAGTCTGTCTCATGTCTTCATTCTATTTGCAGGCCACAATATTGTCTGCTGTTTACATCAGCCTTTCTGTATGCTACTATTTTCAGTCTGCCGGTAACAATATTCTTTCTCATGCCACTAGATTCAGCCTGCATACAACTATATTCAAACTTCTAGTCAACCAAAAAAAAAAGGAATATGTCCCCTCTATCGTGCTTAGTCCGAACAAACCGGACTTCGTCCATTCTAACTGGAGTTATTCCACTCAAATGGACCTAGTCACTTTCAATTTTTCTTTATTTTATCGTCAAACTTTTAAAGTACAGATTACTGTTCTTTTTCTGTTTTTAATTTTTTGACATCAGATGATTTTTCGGATGAGTCTTTCATTCTTCTATCCAAAAATGTACTTCTCCTTGAAAAGATTAACATAGGAAGTATCTCAGGTAAGAGTTTTTGAAAGATAATGATTAGCACTGTTTCAAGTTTCACTTGCTTACTGATAATTAATGCCTGTCATGGAGCTAAAGAATAAATAGTTAAAGTTATTTTGGCCAAATTAGAGTTAAAAACGTGAATAAAATTGATATTTTTTTAATTCTGATGCTAGGAAAAGTGCTTAAAAAGAATAAAATTTGACTTAAAGTCCATCCTTAATGGTTTAATTTAAGATTTTAACAGATAGAGCAAACGTAACGGGATCTTCATTAAAAAGAGTTTTTGATTCATCATTTTCCATTTTTTAAATTGCACTTTGAACTTTTACCCATTTCATTCTTGCTGAATTCAATTTTTGGGTCACCTTTCATTATATTATCTTTACATACACATTTTATTAAGCCACACCAAAAATACGAAAATAAAAATTCCAAAAGACTTGTCCATCCTTAGAATGCAAAACAAAATTTAAAAAAAAAAAGGTTTAGAGAAAGTGTCATTAACAACCGTTGACAAGATAATTTTTTTTAATCTTAACATTCTAAATTATAATAACTATATTTTTTTTTTTAAATCTTAACATTCTAAATTATAATAACTATATTTTTTTTTAAATCTTAACATTCTAAATTATAATAACTATATTTTTTTTAAAATCTTAACATTCTAAATTATAATAACTATTTTTTTTTTAAAATCTTAACATTCTAAATTATAATAACTATATTTTTTTTAATATTAACATTCTAAATTATAATAACTATATTTTTTTTAAATGTTCTTATATTATTACTCTATTCTTTTTTTTCCCAGGGCTAACGGATAAATCAATAAAAGCCTTACTGAGCAACTGTAAACGCCTCAGCTATATTCATTTAGACCGACTGGGGATCACTTCGGAACCTTTCCTTCAATTAATATCAGGTGGGCTAGGTATAGTAGTAACATTTTGATGTGAGCGAATTTCAGTTATATGTCATTCTAGTCGCAGCATTGACTTCCGTTTTACCGTAGCTTTATGGTAATTAGTAGATGTGCATACGTTGAAATAAAAATTGATGGAATGAGGGAGGGAGGTGTGGATATAAAATTTGATACGTGGTGTAAAGAGAGGAGAGTAGCATACATGTAATTGAATTGTACTTTGATAGTTGGGGGCTGTTAGCTTTTCTAGTATACTTGCTAGATTTAGGCGAGTTAGCTCCGCTACAATACAGGTTAGTTGGAGTGTGTAAGCTCCTCTACTATAATGCTTGTTTGGCGTGAGTTAGCTGTCCTACTATTCCTGGTGGATTGAGTGATTTAGATGTCCTTTATACATTGTAGTTGGAGTGAGTAAGCTGCCCGACTATACATGCCAGTTTGAGGTGGTTAGCTGTCCTGCTATTATGATGGTTTGAGCTAGTTAGCTGTCCTTCTATATATGGTATTACGAGGGAGTTAGTAGTCCTACTATGTATGGAAGTTTGAGAGAGTTTGCTGTTCTTCTATATATCCCAATTGAAACGGCGTACATGTACATTATTGGTAGTTTTTTTTTTAAATTTCCGTGTTATGCTGACTTCAAGAAATATAATAACGGTTTTTCACTGGATTAAGAAAAGAAAAATTAACCCTCTCGACCCTGACGGCACAATAAATTTTAACGACGGATTAAACTAAGATTAAATATATTTGCTTTATTAAAAGGACACCTGGCCCAGAGTTATAGATCGTTAGTGCCCTATATTTATAGATGCTCAGCGTGGTTTAGATTTTTACCAGCATATTCCTATTTGAGGGTGTTAACTACTTAATTTCATTTGGGAGTAGGCCTGTCCATTTTTTATTTCTTCTACCAGCGTGGGATCCTGTTTTAAAATACTCATGTACATTTTTTGTTGTTCTTCTAATGCTATAAAATCTTTTGATATCTCTTTACCACTTTTCCCCAACGGTGCTATAGGGTCAATATGTTTGCTTCGTATCAATCTATCTGTTAGGTTCCTTAGCATACAAGACAGTGAGTCTACTCATATTGGGCCCCGACTAATCTGAAATTCTTTAATTATTCACTCTGAACCTTATTTCGCTTTTTCAGATGTTTAATGTTATATGTATAAGTCTTTTCAGTTTGTTAGGTGTGAAAAGCTCCTGCAGAATCTCATATATATATATATATATATATATATATATATATATATTTCCGTTTCATGCTGTCTCAAGCCATTTTACATTGCAATTCGTGTTGGTGCACTGTGATATCATATTGGAAACGCTTCTCCTATTGGTACCTGTGTTTCCCCTTCTTTTATATTTTATCTCTTCTTGACACAGAATGTGCCTGAATGTGTAACTGTTTTCCTCCATTTTTAATAAGTGCTTCTCTGATGTGTTGTTCTTTAGGGTTTTTGTGATATTTTGTTAATGTTGATTACTTCTAAAAAAGTATTTTCCAAATTGGAGCGTATTCCAAAGCAGGGTCTTCCATGTGACTGTTCATACTCTTCTTCACAAACATTGTTTGCATGGAGTATATTAAGCCCACCTCTCAAGTACTTAACTCTTCTCCGTTATAATATTCTCTATCATCACTATCACATGTTTTAGGTCCCGTTTGGCATTCATTATTCTCTCCTATTATCTGTATATACATTCTTCAAATATTTCTCTATCGTTAAAAGTATCGATTTTTCTTAGCCTATTTAACTAGTTACAAGTAGGCGGTCTGAGTATTAATATGATGAATATGATATTCGATTTGCATGTTTCGCCCAGTACGTCTGATCCATGTCTCTGATCGATAAGAACATGTCCTAAATGTTTGTTAGATTTTTTTGTTCCATCTGGTGACTTACAATTAATTTTATGTACATATTTGCGCGGAAAACTTGTGCTGCTGACATTCTTTTTCCGGGGGATCTCACATTGTCATTGGATCCTACGTGAAGACTTTCTTTGCCAATAGAAACAATTTTCTTCATCATAAGTGTTTTGGACTGCGATAAAGCTTCCTGGTAGATTAATGAGACAGAAACCAGTTGTGTAAATAAAATAATACATGTAAAGATTAAATTAGGGTTACACGGAATACAAATTCAAACGTTTCGGATATTATGCCTTTATTAGTAAAACAAAAACATTCAAATAAGTTTAACTAAATATACATTTTAATATACTAAATATACATTTTATATAGATATGAAATGTATGTATATATATATATATATGTGTGTGTGTGTGTGTGTGTGTGTGTGTGTGTGTGTGCGTGTGTGTGTGTGTGTGTGTGTGTGTGTGTGTGTGTGTGTGTGTGTGTGTGTGTGTGTGTGTGTGTGTGTGTGTGTGTCATAACTAAATGAAACCATTTTTAGTTAGAATACATAATTATAAATTCGGAAGTTGGGAAAAAGAAGTTGAAAAAAACAGTACCAGCACCGTGCTTAGTGGGATGAAATAGACAACACGCGATTGAAAGCTGGGAGCTTCAAATATCTCATTTACTTTTAAACCGTTTCCAGCCTTGCCATGGAGCAATGCATAGTTAGAATGATCATTGTTCAATTTGGGGAAAGGTGTGTGTGTGGGGGGGGGGGGGAGAGAAAACATTGAAAGAGATCGCATCCTGAAAAATAAACATTGACACATTTTATTTGGTTTTTCAAACAAATCAAGGAAATCTTTTGAAAAGGCAATTATTGCATTCAATAGAAACAACGCTTATTAAAAAAAAATTAAGTTTAATATTAATAGTTGTTCTTTTTACTTTACATTGTAATAGTGTGGGTGGGGGTCTATTGTACGGTCTCTGATCCGGAAGGTTGGCATAGATGATACATCTTTAATTGACATGTGTTTGGAGTATAACATTTGGAGCATTTACCTAAACTATCCATACATGGGCGCCCCCAGGGAGGGGGCAAGGGGGGAACACTTGCCCCCCCCCCTGGATTGACTGGATAAAAAAATTTAGACAAAAATAGACAAGAAATTTATTAAAGTAAAGAGAAAATAAAGAGAAAGTAACTAAGCTGATGTCCTGTCCGTTCGTTCACCATAAAAATACGCTACAGTAAATCAAAACTACATTTAAACATTACTAAAAAAATTTTGCCCCCCTTTAGAAAGTTAATCGATTTTTTTGCCCCCCCCCCCAGAAAGTTTTCTGTGGGCGCCCATGTATCCATAAAATATCATACCATAAAAAAACGCTACAGTAAATCAAAACTAAATTTAAACATTACTAAAAAAATTTTGCCCCCCTTTAGAAAGTTAATCGATTTTTTTGCCCCCCCCCCCAGAAAGTTTTCTGCGGGCGCCCATGTATCCATAAAATATCATTGATTTATAGTTTAGGAACTTTTCTGTGATTTTTTTTTTATATTACAGTACCAGATGAACTGAAAAAATTCTTTACAGATCAAGTGAATAAATTCTTGACGGACAAATTGAAGAAGAAAATCCATTCTCATAAAGTTAACCTAAGTGATTTTAACATAGAGGTAATAAAAATAAAATTACTATGCATTATTAAAATCAAATCTATGTCAAATGAACTAAGTCAGGTCTGAACAACTCAAAAAGTTAGGTGGGCCGTAATACTTTATGAAAAACTTGTTGGGACCAAAAGAAAATTGGACAAGCGGGGGAGGGGGGGCGGGGGGTATTAAGAAAATACTAAGAATATTTCGTTATTTCGCGTGTGGCAAAGTGGGTGCTGGCGCGCCACATGTGGCCCGTTAGCCGTATGTTGTGCAGGCTTAACTAAGTATTTTTCTTTATGTAAAAAAAATCTCAATATCATATAGATGCAAAGGCTTAAAAACAAATTCTAATGGTGATAAAAAACTTCATAAAACTCTTTTTTTTTCAACTTTTTTTTTTTTTGGTTTTCAATCGCTTTTCGCATAGGTGGTGTTTATAAATATATATATATATAACTTTATAAGTCTTAAGTTTAATAATAATAAATATTGAATAAATAGTATAGAATGCTTCTTTTTTTAATGGCCCTTGAAGTTCTTGAATTGGCAATAGTCTAGAATATTAAAAGTTTTTCACAATGTTCGAATTAGAAATGTGGGATTCAATGGTTAGAATTATTTTCCCATTATGACATCCTCAGCTGTCAGAGCTTCCATGCTTGCCACACAGATCTATGGTCTACTGCACGGAGCTAAAAAAATTGTATATCTTTCATTGCCCCTTGGTTGAGGAAGAGAAACTAAAACAAATAGCTGCCGTGGTTCAGAGATCTCTCAAAGTAGGTAAACCTCTAGTCCTACAGGTATTGGCATAGGTTAATAATAAAAGTAGTGCTGGTAATGTCATATCTCATTAAAAAAAATTATAGAATTCCTGGTTGTGGCATAGATCAATAAAAATCCTTAATTTGGTTGTATCAATTTTCAAAATTAACTCTTTTCCTGGCATTGACATAGGTCACAAACAACTCTAACCTAGGAGTGGCAAAGGTCAATAAATACTAGAATTCAAATAACTGAATAGCTGAATAGTATTATCAGCGAGTCCAGCCAGTGGCATAGGTTAAAAACAACTCTAGGCCAGGTAGTTACGTAGGTCAAAAATTCCTGTCCAGGTAGTGGCATAGGTCAACTACAACTCTTATTCAGGTAGTGGCATAGATCAACAACAACTCTAGTCTTAGTAGTTGCATAGGTCAACATCAACTCTAGTCTTAGTATTGCCTAGGCAAACAACAACTCTAGTTCAGGTTGTGCCATAGGTCAACAACTCTAGTCCTGATAGTGGCATAGGTCAACAGCAACTCTAGTCTTAGTAGTTGTGTAGGTCAACAACAACTCTAGTGCAGGTAGTGGCATAGGTCACAAACAACTGTGGTACTGATAGAGGCATAGGTCAACTGCATGTCTAATGCAGGTAGTGGCATTGGTCAACAGTAGACGCTGGTCAAGGTAGTGGCAATCCCAGTCCACCTGGTGTACCCAGATTTAATGGCAATCATATTCCTCTTTGTGTAGCCAGAGTTAATTACAATCCTGGTCCTCTTTGTGTAGCCAGAGTTAATTACAATCCTAGTCCTCCTGGTGTAGGCAGAGTTAATTATAATTCTAATACTTCTGGTGTAGCCAGAGTTAATGACAATCCTAGTACTCGTGATGTAGGCAGAGCTAATGACAATCCTAGTCCTCCTGGTGTAGCCAGAGTTAATGGCAATCCTACTCCTTCTGGTGTAGCCAAAGTAAATGACAATACCAGTCTTTCTTATCTAGGTAGGGCTGATGATAATCCCAGAGTTCATTACAATCCTAATACTCCTTGTTGTGAGAGCTCATCAAGCCACTGCTTAAGGACAATATCTTTTAATGTCATTTATCAAGCGGACGATCGTTTGTTCATCATTTGTTCATAATCCAATATTCATTGCAATCCCCCCTCCCCCCTCAGACAAAGAGACTGGCAAGCTGGCAGGGAGGTGGTTTTTCAGTAAAAATTAAAGTTAAATAAAGTTTTAAAAAAAGAATCATTTTAAAATCAATAATTGAGTTAAAACATGATCAGTAACTATAATTTATCATTTTGACAGATTTATGTACACAATAAATCATTTAATATAAATCGAACTGTTCGTTTGCGTCATATGTTTGCGGAGAATTGTTTTAAGTCAATAGTTTTAATGATGTCATTTCCCATGCCCATAAGGCAATGCCAGTTCATACGTGGTTTTATTCATTGTAATGCGAATCTGATCCTTTTATGAACTTCCATCTTGAAAACCAAAACGCTCGCCTTGTACTATTGAGTGCAATGTCAACATTAGGAAATACAGAGTTCAAGTTGTCTGTAATGATTTCTTTGCACAGCGCATCCACAAAGTCACAATATTCATCAAGAACCAGTTTATGAGATGCTTGCGTCATAGGTCATCCTTTTTTTTAAAATGCAGTCATACCCTGGATATGTTCTTTTCCATTTTCGTGTTCTTTACTCAGATTGTAATGTTTTGCAGTCATTGAATCCTGATGTCGCCAAGTTTTTTGCATTTTCTTTTAAAAAATTCTTTCTTAGACAATAGAGGGCATGCAAAACAATCACAAACAAACCTGAATGGTGACTAAAGTAGCCATTGGCGTTTTACACACTCGAGTTTGCACAGTTCACGTTTGATCATACTCCTTGATAAATACCTTGTCTCAGCTCTAATTTCGCCATCTTCAATGCGTACTCTGCCTGGCTTTCAAAGGTTGCAGTCATGATTCTGACAAAAAGCTGACCCACTGTAAGTCCAGTACTCAATTTGTACAATTTTTCTTAATATTCCATAGCCCGGGACCTGTTTCGTGAATCGCACTCTCGTTTTTCCGACTCAGTTTTGTGTGTTTCATCCTTTTCAATTCTCCAGCAGATGAAATTGGTAATGGTATGCCTGGAACTGGATTGCTGGTTACACTAGTGGCTGCAGATTTCGTTGCTGTATTTTAGGAGCAGTATTTAGTAACGGATATTTCGCTCGAATTTGACCAAAATTAAAATTTGAAAGTTTACACGTTTCCTCGTTTCCTCTGCAGCTCTAGTTATCTTCTTTTCTCCCCTCCTTTTACTATGTCTCATTTGCATTGAAAGGATTATAAACAAAGAAACATATTTAAGTTATTACAGATCTTTATATTATAATTGCGGGGGATCCTTTCAAAAGTAATTCTAAATATAATGCGTTGTCATATGAAAAAAAATTAATTTGTTCTTCCCAACTCACAAGTGCCCCCTTAAAGAATGGGAGATGGTTGTTAAGGTGATATTAATAAAAATAGATCTCTTTGTTTGAGCTATGCAAAAAAAACAACATGGCATTTGTTTTTAATACAGAAAATAAAAATGATGCCTAATTATTTCTGTCTTCAGCTCAGACCTACGAAAACCTGTGTGTCGTATTTATCATCTGAAACGATTTTCAGACACAGAAAATGAAATATATTTTTCAATTTAGACAATCGGCAATCATGTACACTGAAGAACCAATGTTTCAAATAGTTTGTTGTTTGTTTTGTTTGTTGTTTTTTTTTTTTTTTTTTTTTTTTTTTTTTTTTTTTTTTTTTTTTTTTTTTTTTTTATATTTTTTTAGAACCAATGTTTCAAATAGTTTGTTGTTTGTTTTGTTTGTTGTTTTTTTTTTTTTTTTTTTTTTTTTTTTTTTTTTTGTGTGTTAATTTTTTTTAATAAAAATTTTTTTAATTTTTTAAAATAATAAAATTATTTTTTTTTGTTTAAAAATTTTTTTTTTTTTTTTTTTTTTTTTTTTTTTTTTTTTTTTTTTTTTTTTTTTTTTTTTTTTTTTTTTTTTTTTTTTTTTTTTTTTTGTGTGTCAATTTAGATTAATCCAAATTTTGATCAATTCCTAAAATATGCAAATTAATTTTCTCTGGTTAAAAATTTTTCTTTTGATAAAAATTATAAATGAAAATATTCTTATACTATTAGATGTCTGTATGTATGTATGTATGTATGCATGCATGTATGCATTACCGTATGCGCTCCTACACAATTCATGCGATCGCGATAAAACTTTGATGAGATGTTGTGCACACGCCAGCAAAGGTTTCTGAAATATTATAACCATTTTAAAATATTCCACTTCTCACATGGACAGCTGTGTGTGGCCTGTCCATGCTTCGTAAAACCTTCCAATTTATTCCAGTTACCATCAGACGGTTTTTAAAAAAAAAATTGTGTATATAAAATGTTCTTCACAAAACATAATTAAAACACAAACACTTCATTTCTTTGAGAGGTATTGCAACACATGGCGGTAACTCGCTAGTTAAAAATAAATCTAATGATAATGATGGTAATAGTCAAAGACCTTCAGTACGAACAACCGACCATTTTGTTAATTGGTGTTTGGAATGTTGACGCCTATTGTACCGCGTATTTTCTTTTTCAACCAACAAGTTGTGCAGATGATATGGCTAATCCTTTTCTAAATTTTTATTTCGTATTAGATTGGATCAAATGAGACACTTGACGTTCAAGGGAGTGTTTCATCTATGAAGAGATTTATTCAAGCCCAGATCATTCTTATATTAGAGGAGATTCCAGGAATTGAGAAAAACCGAATACTTTTCAATGAAGGTTATTTTGACTGGCTAGTGCAAAAGTTGGGCCATTTATTTAGGATTTTCAAACAATGTATTTACTGGTTGTTGCGAAAGTTAGGTTTTTAATTTAGTCCTTTCAATGAGCGCCCCTTCATCAAAGACATACAGATGGCGTATCTGGCTTTTTGATGTACACAATCAAGTAACATGTTGTCATTTAGGGTAAAACGTGTGATATTTGGAGGAACTATAAGTTTTTATAGCGTAGTTCAAGCAACTTTTTTTTTGGAAGAAAATATGAAATGGGATTAGCACAGTTTATACAGCGTATATTATGTAGTGCCTGTAAAATGACATGGCTGTAGACAAGCTCAGAAAGGACTTGTGTTGCATTGCAGGTAAAATTGATTTGGTTGTAACAGATTTTAGTCAGTGTTGGGGATGAATTGCTGGTAATATGAAGTGGACATAGCAAAATAAAGTCAGAGGTGGTGATTTATTTTAGGTCTTACGAAGTGGTCACAGCACAGTTCTGTGATGTATTGCAATATAAAGTACTTCTATCACATTTGAATCAGGTTTTATGCTGAATATTTCTGTTATATAACAGTTAATACGAAGTGGGTATGCAACAGTTCATCCAGAGGTTCTGATGTATTAAAGGTAATATGAAGTGGTTGAAATAAAATTGATTGATGGGTTATTATGTATTCCAGGTAAAATGAAATGGTTTTTAGCCTTGTGTATCAGGGTTCGTGATGCAGATTTTTGTCGGGCTTCTTACATATAACAGGTATTATGTTGTTGTCTTAACGTAGCTCATCCAGGTTTTTTTTATATATTATAGGTAAAATAATGTTATTGTAGCTCAGTTCACTCCGCATAATTTTGTTGTAGAACAGTCCATTAAGGATTTTTATTATATTGCAGATAATATGTAATGACAGTTCAAACATTGTGTTCGATATATTGCATAGCACAGTTTGGTAAGGGCTAGTAATGTATGTCTGTTAAAATGAAGCGATTGTAGCACAGTTCTGTAAGTGTTTGTGGTCTATATTAGGTAATATGTAGTGGTTCTATGGCATTTCATTCAGAATTTGGAATATATCGCCTGTGATATGAAGTGGCTGTACCACAGTTCATTCAGAGTTCGTTATATATTGTATCTGATATTAAGTCTTTGTAGCACAATATACATGTATATATGTGAGATTTGTAGTATATTGAATGTTATATAAAGTATTTGTAGCAAAAATATGGATTGATATATGTTGCAGGTAAATTAGAAGTGAGTGTAGCACATTTTACTCAAGGTTTGTGAGATATTGTAACTAATGTGACAAGTGAATGTAGAAAAATTCAATCAAACTGTTTTGTAATGTTTTGCAAGTAGTATAAAGTATTTGTAACATAATTTAGTCAGGCATTGTGATATATTGCAGATACTATGATTTAGTTGTGTTCCAGTTTGGTAAGGGTTTGTACAATATTGCAGGTAGTACGATAAGGTTGTGGTCCAGTGTGGTCAGTGTGTGTACTATATTGCAGTAATAAGATGTGGCTGTGGTCCAGTGTCGTCAGTGTTTGTACTATTGTAGGTACTATGATGTGGTTGTAGTTTAGTTCGTTCATGGTTGATAATATTTTGCTGGTAATATAAAATCTGTGTAGGCAAATTCAGTGAGTTTTTGCTTGAAAACAATAAAATAAATATTGATTAAAACAGAAACAGAAACATTCTAATTTTCCAGTCAATTAATTTTTACATCTCTAGAAACATTCAGTCGCTGTCTTATTCTTATATTCCAACTACTTTCCCATCACGTCCTATTGGTCAGGTAGAGCTTCTTCACTTTGGTACGTCATAGACTATGGAGTTTCAGATGGTGGCTAGAATTACAATTTAATACATTTTTTTGTTTTAAATTTGATTTCAAAGAACATCAAAAATGAAAAGGAAAAAAATTCAAATAAAACAAATTTGCGTGCAGGGACTTTTACCTGATGTCATCATGTCGACGCATTATAATGCCATATAAGTCATTTCATCATCTCAATCAAATATCACAGCTGGCCATTATTCTTTACTTATGTCCTTATAAGTCATTTCATTAAAAGTTTATATATCATTTTATTACAATTTCATAGATAGTTATATCTAATTATCAATTTAAAACAATATACGCCAAATGATTCTAATGCTTTGCAGTCAATGACATTTTATCATACTTTACGGCGGGTCAAGTTAATTTTAATACAACTTTTTTCGAAAACTGCTCAAGTTTTATTTTTTTTAATGCTACGGTATCATAAAGAATGAAATGCAACGGAAAATAAAACGATATAATCAAACACAAAAGACTTGCCTTTTTATCATAAATATTTATAAAATCATGTGTACATAGCGATATTTTGACATACTTAACAGAGTGTTGTTCTAAAATTAGTTATTTAGTGTTTAAAATTCCCTTGGGCTCAGGCTAAACATGTGTTTCCTTATATGAAAGATATTGTAGTATGACGTCTGTTTCTTTAGCACGTAATTTACATAGGGGCAGCGCTACCCATTATGGTGACTGTGAAAAAAACACTTTAATGTCCATAATGCGTCCCTTATCTAGGCGGCAAAGCTATTTACATGGACGCATCGCGAATAAACAATTATATATACATATATATATATATATATATATATATATATATATATATATATATATATATATATATATATATAATAAAGATATATATATAGACACATAGCGAAAAAAAAAATATATATATATATATATATATATATATATATATATATATATATATATATATATATATATATATATATATATTGAATTCTTAAATAATAAATATTAAAGTGTAAAGTAAAGTATAAAATGTAATGCACATTAAAATGAACTTACCAGTCCATTTTACACGCTACCAATCCGCTTAATAGTGAAAGATCTCGTATTCAGAATTCGAATTATTCGAACTCGAATTCTTGATGTTCCAGAGATTTTATTGTGCTCTGTACAGATTAAGAAATGTTTAAATATATTTTAAAGTAACTATTTAAAATAAAATGAGTAAAACAAAGTAGGGTTAAACCTTAAAAAATAAACGCAACAAAGCAGCGAACGTGTCGGCAGAAAGCCTTCGTCAGCGAAAAAAACGGTATACAAATAAAAATAAGAAATATCCCTTAGCTGGTAAGTAGTATCTGTGGGCAGCAATAGAAGTGTGGATCTTTATCAACTCAAACATACACATTTACATATCATAAAACGTCTCACTCATGGTTCATATTTCCAGTATATATTAATAGAATCACATTTGCCAAGAAATTGAAATCATTCATGAGACCTAAAAGTCAACAATAAATACCAATCAGTCAATTAATAAACGAAAAAACAATAAAGTTTTGAAGTTAAATGATAAAAACTCTTTGCTCTCCCCAAACGGCACTTACGCCATCTACGCCATTGTGGAAAGTATGGCAATTTTATTCTACTGGATTCTTCCTCTACTATATTTTGAGGGCACAAGATCAATAAATTGATCATTCTGGCTCGTAGAAGAGTTCGCGATGTTACTGTGCATGCTTTTCAAGGGGATACTTCACTGGTTGCAAGGGTGTTATGAACTTGGAGTCGGAAGTCAGGAGGCAATAGACACAAATGTGTTAAGTGTAGCCGCCTCAACTGTTGCTTTTGGAATCTTGTTCCAGTCCCTTATTGCCTTTGTCAGGAATGAGGAGCTCCTGTGCTTTGTTCTTGTTTTTATTAGCCGGAACTGTCTGTCGTGGCCTCGTCGTTGTCTCGGGGGGAAGATGGACGCGTTTCTGTTTGATGCTGGAGCAGTGGACCCACCAATTTTGGTCTTGTACAACAAGTGAGCCTGGACAGCCGTCGTCGTTCTTCCAATGGTGACCAGCCCAGTTTTTCTAGCATGCTGCCAACACTTAGTCGTTTCTGTAGCGGTTGATGACAAAGCATGCTGTCCGTCGCTGGACCGCCTCGATGCTTTTCTGGGTAAATGGGTACCTGACTGTAGATGCTTACTCTAAAAGCGGCCGAACAAAGGCTTTATAGGCTTTTTTCTTTCACGCTTGATTTGCCGATCTTCAGATTGCTCCTTAGGAACCCCAGGGTCTTATTTGCCCGGTAGCACACACTGTTACTGTGCTCGTCCCAGCGGACCTCTCTTCGAATGGTAACACCTAGGTACCTAACTGAGGAAACTGGCTCAAGAATATTGTCATGCAATTCGTAAGAGTTGTGTAGAGGGGATCTGCTTCTGGAGAATGACAGGTTTTGGCACTTGACGAGATAAAATTCCATGTCCCAGCTCATCTCCAATTCTGCTAACATATTTAGGTCCTGTTGTAGCTGGTCCTGGTCAGAACTTTTTGCGATCGTCCTATACGCCACCATGTCGTCTGCGAACAGTCTTGCTTAAGAGGTCATCTTCTCGGGCAGATCATTGATATATGCTAGGAACAAACAGGGGCCTAAAGCCTTTGTTCATAATCCATTTTCTGGCGTGCGTCCTCTCCCAGAAATATTAGTTCACTAGCGGGCAACGTAGCAGCTTAAAAGGAAAGCCTGTCTGCTACGAAGACTTTGCATTGACGTTGTTGTTTTTTTTTAAATCCATTATTCCTCTGTCAATTTGGATTACTTTCATTTTCTTTTGCCAAGTCATCTATTAATGAGATCTACTCAGTATTTTTTAATTACAAAAAAAATGTAAAGCATGATTTTTTTGTTTAAATTTTGGAGACAAAATCTAATACTGTCCTGGTAGGAATTTTACGCATGGTCACATTAATTATAGCAGATTATGACCTGACCGGTCCCCCAACAATGTCAATAATTTTTTATTTTTTTTTAAATAGCACAAAAATTAAAAATGACATCCTACAATGAGGAGTTCCCTTTACTTTTATTTGTATTTATTTATTCAGGCATTTTTATATAGCGCTTACCTTAAAGCTCTAAGCGCTTTACAATGATTAAAAACATGTAAACTAAGTAAAATAAAAATGAAAAACCAGAGAATCTAGGAAGGTAACTACTATACTATAGAGACAATTATAATGGTTATAAAACGAGTACACTTTGGCACGTATTGGCCTATACTACAGGATCAACCCGAGACAGAAAATGAGGCAGGGCAAGTAGGATGCATCACAGGTCATAAGCGGACCTAAACAGACATAAACAGACCTAAACTTTTAACGGTATGTTACTTAAATTAAACGTTTAAATAAAACTTTTTTTTCTTCCTTTTTTCTTTTTTTTCGCTTTCTTTTTTTCCTTTTTCTTTAAAAAAGAAACCAAAAAAAACATGTTTTATGAAAACGTATCTGAGTCTAGTGACTGAATCTATTGCAGTTATCTAGAATTTAATTAGATTGTTGGACGGGTTGAAATTGTTTTACGGTGTTCATATGCAATGCTCCATTGCCTACGGTAAGTAAAATGGTATTAAAATGTGGTCACAATGGATAACCCGACTATTCAGTAAATCAGTGTTGGGAACATTGACGCTCTACCATACATAAAGAAGCAACTAAAATTTAGTCAGATTAAATTTCTAATCCATCGCTTTTAATTGCAAAATCTCTCATTAGATTGGATCCGATTAGACTCTTAATGTTCAAGGGTCGCCTCACCCATGGAATGATTTATTGAAGACCAGATTATTCTTATATCCAAAGATCTACCAGGATTTTAAAGCTTATTTTCACTGTTTATTGAAAAATGTAGGTGATTTTTTTTTTGGTCTCCAATCACATTAAGACTTTGTCAATGAAGTGGACTCATCTTGCTGGTCTGTTTTGTTGTTGTTTTTTATTTTATTGTTTTTTTGTGTTGTTGTTTTTTATAATATATCGTTGTTGTTTTTTTGTGTTGTTATTTTTTGTTTTGTTTTGTTGTTTTTTTTCCGTTAGTCAGTGACCATTCAAATAAGGTCATGAAGTTTAGAAAAAAACTTGTGTTGTATTGCAGTTACTATGAAGTAATTGTGGCACACAGTCCATTTATGATTTGTCTTAGAATCAATGAATTTTTTTTAATTAAAATGTTCAGAAATTTTTTCGCGCCACGTTGCTAGCCTCTGAATATGGACATCTCTGAAGATATTCATTCACTGCCACCTGCTTAAATTCCTCCCATTTCATCCACGCGACCTAATGTACAGTGAGATTTGCATCTCTTGGTTAACTCTAGGAATATGCATTATATTTACGTACATTTTCAAGATGAAGATGAAGGAAATATGATTTTTTTTTTGTTTTGGTGGTTATTAATTCTATAGCTGGCTGGTGCTGTGTATTTTTTTTATGTATTTGGATTTAAATTTATTGAGTCTATTAAACTTTACATGCACTAAATTGGATAAAAACAATTCCCATACCAAAATTTTTTTTAAAACAATCACATAAATGATAAATCACGCACAATCACATAAATGATAAATCACGCACAATCACATAAATGATAAATCACGCACTATCACATAAATGATAAATCACACACAATCACATAAATGATAAATCACGCACAATCACATAAATGATAAATCACGCACAATCACATAAATGATAAATCACGCACAATCACATAAATGATAAATCACGCACAATCACATAAATGCTAACAAAAAAAAATGTTTATGGTTTGTTTATTAAATTATTAATTTCCACTGCGGCTGATTTGGTCATGAACGCTTAGTGTAAGTTTTGAATGGTGCACACACATGAACGTCTTTCAAGTGTTCGTGTGCTTAAAATAGATTCGCTTGTTACATAAGAGCATTGGGTTGAGTGTTGGTCCAAACACAAGCACGTCCACACTGTGTTGTGTCTTCACTTAAGTTTCCAACTTGACGCCAAAGCTGGTCATCTAATCAAACGCTATATCCAGTAGAATTGGTGCAAAACGGTAACTCACTTAGCAATAACTTTTTGCAGATGACTTTGCTAATGGTGAACTGATGGCGCTCCATAATAATTACGTTTATTGATTTTTTTTTATTCCTTTTATTTATTGATTTTTTTTTTTGTGGTCGATTATGAATAGCTGATGAGCGCCATGCGGTCTTATTGTTAAATACGATTTTGGAGTTTGCATCAACTTGGATATGTGCTTAAGTCAAGTGAAGCCATTGGAGGAGCATTTCTTCTCGTTTCTTATTTGCTTATACTTACACTTTATTTCGTAGACTCTTGTGGAACTCTTCCCTCAGCCTGGTTCATCTGTTCAACCAACCAGTGCCATGCGGTGCAAGAGGTGCTGCCCCATCCGTAAACCCCACTCCCCCTTTTTTTCCGAACAGCCATGTTTCAAATGCGATTGGTACGTTCCACTGAGTTTTGCACGGCGTCCAGATTAATTGTAAAAAAAATCATTGGCAAATAAAAGTTGTAATTTTCTACTCATACATAAATGAAGGTTACACATTCATGCATATTCTTATTTTTTTTTAATTATTTTTTTATTATTACTATTCTATATATTAAAGATCCAGGACTAATGTATTGTTCATTCTGGCTCCTATGTATGTAGAGGGATTTGCAATGTTTCTGTGCTTGGTATTGAAGAGGATATTTTACTGGTTGCAAGGGCGACTCAGCAAGGTTACCATGAACTGGGGTTTCGAAGGTTTTGGGAAATAGACGCAAATGTGTCTAGTGTTGTCGGCTCAACTGTTCCTTTTTGGAAGCCCGTTCCCGTTCTTTATTGTCTTTGGCAGGCATGAGCAGTTCCTGTAATGTGCTTTTGCTGTTATGAGCCGGAACTCCGTGTCATGGGCTCGTCACTGTTAATGCTGAAACAGTGGACCAGCTGAATTGTTTATCTTGTACATCATGGAGAGTCTGGATAATCGTCTTCTCTTCTCCAGTGGTGACCAGCCCAGTGTTTCCAGCATGCTGCCAACACTAGAAGTGTTTATGTAGCGGTTTAGGAGAAAGTTCTGCCCGTCGTTGGACCGCCTCCAACCAGTCGATGCTCTTCTGGGTGATTAAGTCCCACACTGAATATGTGTAATCTAAAAGCGGCCGCACAGCGACTTTAAAGGCTCATTCTTTCGCACTGGAGTTGCCGATCTCCAGATTTCGCCTTAAAAACAGGGTCTTGTTTGCCTGGTTGCACACATGGTTAAATTGTTCATCCCTGCGGACCTTTCTTTGAATGTTACCACCGAGGTACCTTACGGAGGAAACAGGCTCAAGTATAGGGCCATGCAGTTCATAATGGCGGCGTAGAGAAGGACCACTTCTAGAGACTTACATTGTCTGGCAGGATGAAATTCAATGTCCCAGCTCATCTCCCACTGAGCTAACCAATTGAGATCTTGTTGTCGCTCGTCCTGGCTAGAACTGTTGGCGATACTTGGGATGTCAAACTTAGGTCATGACGTTTGCTAGTTTTATGATAACTCACGTCAAAGGTGCACCGTTATTTCGCGTATAGCAATCCCTTAATAAGTCATTTTTATTCCATGACTACAAATGTTCCATTCACCATTTAAAATAGTTCGATATAAAAATAACTTCATCTCGTCTCTGTCAGTCTAAGCAGTTCAAAAATCCCACCCCACGCTGCAGTAGTTACCATCGTTGTTATAACCACTGTGAACGTGGTAGGACAGCCGGCAGGACGCAGCCCTGCCAAGGATGTAGACCCAGGAACCACTACTCCCGGCGCACGTGGTTGTCGTGTACGTGTATTTCGTCTCGTCTGGCCATGTTATCTCGCGCCGTGACGTCGACACGCCGACACTGACCTTCTTGGGGCCACCGTGGGGGTGCCCTACTATAATCGTCAATGCATCTTTTTCTATGCGCTTATACCTCTCAGATAATTGCTTGCAGATCTTTGTACACTGGTCTAACAAATCTAGCAACTCATTTGCCAAATCAGCGTCGTGTGTTACACATTTAAAACAGCACCAGTCGCCTGGAACATCCGCCTCTGTAACTTCAATCCCTGTTAAGCGATCCGCCTTGCGGGCCTTACTATTATCTGCATCAAATTTGAGTCGACATCTGGCACGTTTGGCCTCGAAATCATCAAACACGACATGGGTTGCCGTGAAAATCTTAACCTCCCAGGACGTCTCCTCGCCCGGTTTGTTGACCATCGACTTGACATCCTCCACACGCCCTGTTCCGGTCCTTACACCAACGCACCCGTTGGAAAATGGATATTCATCACTTGTCCCCTGATACACTTTTGGTCTATCTTTACTGGTCCCCAAAATTTCAATCATCACAGTCAGCCCGGCCATGACTTTGACTAGACTTGTAATAGCGTCATCTTTATAGGGATCGGGAAGATGTTCCGTTTTGAATTCAGCTAAGGATATGTAAGCATCGTGCCCTAGTGATTTCTTGCATTCTCCATAGCGCTCAATGTAATTCCCTTCCTTACCGTCTTCAAAGACCTCAGTTTCATGTCTTCCTGGAAATAGGAAATAGAATTTAGGAGATATCATTTGGTAACTCTGATGATAGACTTATTTATACATTTGGAAATATATTAAATAAAACAGAGACACGTGGAAATAATGTGTAGCGCTACGCTCAACGGGTCAGTCTACACAGGGATGTGTGTAATGAGTTATGAATACATCAACGGTTCAGTCTACACAGGGATGCGTGTAATGAGTTATGAATACATCAACAGTTCAGTCTACACAGGGATGTGTGTAATGAGTTATGAATACATCAACAGTTCAGACTACACAGAGAATTTCAGAAATTTCGTCCTCACAGGGATGTGTGTAAGGATATCAGAATAAATCAACCATTTCATCTACACGGGGTTGTTTGTAAGGAAATATATATTATACGACAAATAATTTTTGTATTAATAAATATTATTTTTATACTGAGTGTTTTAAAATTGTATTTTTTGTGTGTGGTCATTTCCTTTACCTCGTACATTGTCGATGGTATCTGTATTTGAGGTACATGAGTTAATGTTAAACCAGCGTGCTAATTCAGCTTAGTGTAGTGGGGTTTTTTTGTTCAAGTGTTTTCAAGGACTTTATGGTTGATGCGTCATGTTAAAGATAAAATCATCACCTTTGTTTAGAATGTATTGCTATAACAAATCAGTTAATTAACTTTTTCGTTATAAATGTTGGCAGGAATTAATTTAAACTGTTATTACTAAACAAAAAGGTGATACTTTCTAAGAGCATTTAGGGTATTCATGTTCGGTCAGTCACCACTGTGCTTTATTGGGGGAATTAAGCATCAGATACACATCAGTTTGCATTGTGGTGGGGATGGTCAGTCGTATACATACGTCATTTGCTATTATGGTGGGGCAATTCTGTCTTATATAAACATAAATTTACATTATATTGGGGGCAAGTCAGTCTTCTATATACATCAGTTAACATTGTGGTTGGGAAAGGCAGTCTTCTATATACATCAGTTAACATTGTGGTTGGGAAAGGCAGTCTTCTATATACATCAGTTAACATTGTGGTTGGGAAAGGCAGTCTTAAATCAACATTGTTTTTTAGATTATAGTAGGGCAAGTCAGTCGTATACAGATGTCATTTGAAATTTTTGTGGCATTGTCACAATTTTGATCATTCAACGACTAAGTATACACAGCGTTGGTCCTATATTAAAACACTATCAGTTCAGTAAAATAGAATTGTGGCATGCGAAACGTACCCATTGTGTAGCGTGAGATAGCGTCCTCCATCGTTCAATAAAGTCCCTCTACTTCGTTCCACAGAGTCAATGTGGCAAGTTTTAGTGTTATTGAATCATCCGGAGGAGAGCCGCTGTGGACAGAAATACATCATTAAGACAGTGTTGACAGTAATAAGCTGTAAGAAAGTGTTGATAGGAATAAGCTGACAGACACTGTTGATAGGAATAAGCTGTCAGACAGTTTTGATAGGAATAGGCTGTCAGACAGTGGTGATAGAAATAAGCTGTCAGAGAGTGTTTACAGTAATAGGCGGTCAGAGAGTGTTGACATAAATGAGCTGTATGCCTGTGTGTTCAGAAATAAGCTGTCAACATGGATGAACAGAAAAAAAAATGCCACCCTTTGTGGACAGAAATAATACCATGTCAAAAGCTACCTGGCAGTGGAGACAGAAATAATACCACGTCAAAGATAGTTTCCTTGATTAACCTATATTCAGACACTGAGGCATAATTAAGACACCATAACGGTACGAGTTGCTGGGATTATCACAGGTTTTTCCATCAGTCATCATTCAAGCATGGTTAATTGGATTCTGGTGCAGTCAAATGTGTCAATACAAGAACATGACATAAAACCCATGTGGGATTGGAGTTTAAACAGTAGCAATATCCAGATAAGCTTCAAATTGATGGGGCTCCTCCACCGTGGATGGTAACTCACCTCAGCTTCACCTGCGACAACAGGCCCGTGGCTTAAGGTTAAAGGAGAAGCCCCCGTTGTACCGGGCCAAGGGAGTACATCCCAACAGAAACCCGGTAAAAGACGATTTTGGCGCCCCTTGAGATTAGCATGCGGGCGTGCAGGTCAGGGAGACAGGGCGTGCAGGTCAGGGAGATAGGGCGTGCAGGTCAGGGAGATAGGGCGTGCAGGTCAGGGAGGGCGAGCATGTTTTTAAATTATATGGTGAATGTAGGTCTTGAAAGGGGAGTATGTCGTTAAGGTTAAATTTGATGGTAGATCATTTAGGTGATGAAAAGAGTGCTTGTTGTTCAGCTGAAATGTGCATATATGTCATACGTATGAGCATTTCGTTGAGTTAGAATGTTAGCTGGTGCGCGTAGGTCATTTCGTAAAGTTAGAATGTTAGATGGTGCGTGTAGGTCATTTCGTTAAGCTAGAATGTTAGATGGTGCGTGTAGGTCCTTTCGTTAAGCTAGAATGTTAGATGGTGCGTGTAGGTCATTTCCTTGAGTTAGAATGTTAGATGGTGCGTGTAGGTCATTTCCTTGAGTTAGAATGTTAGATGGTGCGTGTAGGTCACTTCGTTAAGCTAGAATGTTAGATGGTGCGTGTAGGTCCTTTCGTTAAGCTAGAATGTTAGATGGTGCGTGTAGGTCACTTCGTTTAGTTAGAATGTAAGTGGTGCGTGTAGGTAATATTGTTAAATTAGAATGTAAGTGGTGCGTTTAGGTCATTTCATTAAATTAGAATGTAAGTGGTGCATGTAGGTCATTTCATTAAGTTAGAATGTTAGATGGTGCATGTAGGTCATTTCGTTAAGTTAGAATGTTAGATGGTGCATGTAGGTCATTTCGTTAAGTTAGAATGTTAGATGGTGCATGTAGGTCATTTCGTTAAGTTAGAATGTTAGATGGTGCATGTAGGTCATTTCGTTAAGTTAGAATGTTAGATGGTGCATGTAGGTCATTTCGTTAAGTTAGAATGTTAGATGGTGCATGTAGGTCATTTCGTTAAGCTAGAATGTTAGATGGTGCGTGTAGGTCATTCCCTTGGGTTAGAATGTTAGATGGTGCGTGTAGGTCATTTCGTTAAGTTAGAATGTTAGATGGTGCGTGTAGGTCACTTCGTTTAGTTAGAATGTAAGTGGTGCGTGTAGGTAATTTCGTTAAATTAGAATGTAAGTGGTGCGTTTAGGTCATTTCATTAAATTAGAATGTAAGTGGTGCGTGTAGGTCATTTCGTTAAGTTAGAATGTTAGATGGTGCGTGTAGGTCATTTCGTTAAGTTAGAATCTTAGATGGTGCGTGTAGGTCACTTCGTTTAGTTAGAATGTAAGTGGTGCGTGTAGGTAATTTCGTTAAATTAGAATGTAAGTGGTGCGTTTAGGTCATTTCATTAAATTAGAATGTAAGTGGTGCATGTAGGTCATTTCGTTAAATTAGAATGTTAGATGGTGTGAGTAGGTCAAGAGAAAAGAGAGTGCAAGTTGATGACCACATCAATAGATATAAATACGGAAAGAGAACTTGCAGGTACTTTACTTTCAGACTGAATGTCAGTGGACAAGACACTTTTGTTGTGCACAACCTGCATCACGTGACTCAATGAAACCGGTGAACGTTTTATAAGTATTCAAATATTCGACAACCTAAAAACTTCCCCCCCCTTTCCCCACCCCCACCCCCCAAAATCCCCCTCGTTAGCCCATTTTTTTTTAAAAATGAAAAGTAAGAGCAAACAATTCTATCAAGTAATGTGGGGTGCCAATCTTTAGTGCCACCACTGTATGCAATGGCTCATGTGCGGCGGGTCACGATGTTTTGCAATGAGGTAGGCGTTTCTAAATATAACTACCTCCCCCCCCCCCCACACACACCGCAGAAGACACCGACAACAATAACAGGAAATGAGTCAGCAGTGCTACTACTGACCTAAATTCTTCTAATCCAGAGTCAAGACAGTCCTAGACTTTATAGTCGGGATTTGGATGTCGCTGTCCTGTGTAAATGTTGTGAATATTTCTCTTTTTCTTGTCTAATCTTGGAGGAGGGGACAGGGGTGGGGGGATGGAATGGAAATGTTGAAACTAACTTAACACTCATTTGTTGTGGGTTTTTTTAGGTTTTGTTTGTTTGTTTGTTTGTTTGTTTGGTGTGTTTATTTCTCCTTTACCCCCACCCCACCTGATGACTTTGTAGGAATTCGGTTGTTTGGCACACACTAGTTTCTGAAGAAAACCAAGCCTAGCAACAACAAAAAATAATAAATAGGCACACACAAAATATATTCGATCATTTAAAATCAGCAATTGTAAAAATAAATCGTATTCTAGATATTCTTACTTAAACTGATGTATGCTGTGGTTCCCCCAATAATAAACAACTCAACAAGCACACCCCCCCCCCGTCCCCCTTGTAAACAACTCACATTATTTCCCTGGGTATAGTCTACCCTATAACTGAGTCTCTGTAAGTTAGGGGTAAATAAAATTATACTAATAAATGAATATTTATTATGTATATCAATAGAAGTTTTCATGAGTATTTAATATAAGGCAAGGGTACTAAGCCGACACCGAAAAAAATCAATGAACAAAGTCAACTTTGACTAACATATTATTTCATACATCTCCTGACGTTTGGTCAAGCAGTATTATTATTATACGTAATGATAAACTGCCCTTGTGCAAAGTCACACACTATTTTGATGCAGATTCTCATACAAAAGAAGCGAAAATTACATGGAAATCAAAGCATAATAATTGTCAAATACACCAACACTCGTTACCTTATAAACAGCTGAACGATGTGAAATGCCGCCTGCTGGCCTGGTTCTGCTTAGCCCGACCAGACGAAAACTCATCTTCGCTGCGACCTTGAATCTGTTACTATTTTTAGCTCCAGCGGTTCTGAGAATGAGTGAGTGAAATGAGGACATAGATCAGGATTCTTGGCTCAGTCTTGTGGAGGAAGAATGCTCAATTTTTTTTTCTTCTCTAAATTTGGATATTGAACTGACTGGCGAGCTAGAGTCTATATTAATAGATGGAGATCAAATAAACAGGAGAACTCAATTCTATTCCCATCATGTTTTACTTTCTTTTCAGTAGAGATAAAGGTACACGAAATAACAAGTTAAACATGAAAGCTCTAATTTTGTTTCGAAGAAGTAAGTTTACAAAAACATGTAGACCATTAAATTATCTTTCATTGGATACATCATTTTGTTCTTACAAACACAACAATAATATTTTAAATAGTTTTTTTTTTATCCCAACCTCTCACTTCTGGTACCCGGGTGCCAATAGCCACTTCGTTATGTATATATCGCAACAGTGGCGTAGCGAGGGTGTTTGGCGCCCGGGGACAAGATTCGCGCCCGGGGACAAGATCCATTTTTAGCGCCCCTTTTTCTTTTTTTCAACTCTCAAACCCATTATTTTCATCAATAAAATAATATCAAAGCACATTTTGGCGCCCCTAACTAGCAGGCGCCCGGGGACATCTGTCCCCCCTGCCCCCACCACGCTACGCTTCTGTATCTCAATAACCGAACTTAATACGTGCCAATGTGAGAGTCCTCATAAGACCTCGCGGCACTGGGGCTCGACACTCATGATCTGTGTGCGCTGTGTGTGTGCAGCAGACTGTGAGGCCGGGCACAGCAGTAGCACGTGACAGTTGGCTGTAATGTGTAATACGAATCGTATCTATTTAGACATATGAGGGGAAAATAATACACAAGAGCAACAGGACTCAAAAATCTATCAATGAACAAGGTGGTGCAGCTTGGAACAGGATTAGTGTTACCAGGGTCGGGTCAAGATTTTTACTTCATTTTTCTCTGCGCTTGGATCTAAAGTGTCACCTCTCAATACAATGATAAAATGTCCCATCCGGGGGCAGATCGTCCCCTAGCACCGCAACCCCCCCTGCCCCCATTTTTCCGATGTCACTGCATCGCTCACAGTGCGTCAACACTTTAGACGCTTTGCTTAACATACGCCGCATTCTTTAGTGTGCATAGTAACATTGTTAGCGGACAAAACTATACTATATGGGCTTAAGGTTTTTTTTACAATCCTTTAGTGTTTATAGTAATATTGTAAGATGACAAAACTATTGGGGTCTGTTACCATTTGGTTTTTGGGTGCTCGGTGGTTTTGGTTGGGGGGGGGGGGGGTTGCATGATAGGCTATATAACTTTGAATATGTCCAAAACTTGGGGCTCTCGTTTCACATTGAATGGCCTAAGGCATACCCTCAACTCTAGTAAAATAATACTACGGTATAGTTTACACTGTTTGGTATAAGGAGGCGCTACTCACTATTTAATAGGACGAGGACTCTACAAGTGGAAGGGTAAAATCTACATTCGCTAGAATGCATGAAAAAAATTATTTAGCACCCAATGCCTATTTTTTTTTTTTTGATTTAAACATGTTCCTGTTTCCCAGCTGTATCAATTAATAGCTTTGATAACTCTATCTTCCGAGGCGGGGNGGGGGGGGGGGGGGGGGGGGGGGAGAGAGAGACACATACGGATAATGTTCTTTCTTCTTCTTTTTTTAAAAATTGTTTTCCCCTTGAAAATCTATCGATTCAAAGCAAAAACATTTTAAAAATAAAGTACATGAATTAGTGAAACTGATCATTTGAAAAACAATACAGGATTTATGTGTTTGTTATTTTCCTTACAAAAGTAAAGTTTTAAATATGTGTTAATGTTTTACAAATATAGTTTTGAAACAATCCACATTTGTTTAGTGTTAATGTAATCCAATGGATGAGCTCCACGTGACCGGGTTATTTTTTATTTTTTTTTTTTTTGTCCACTGCTACTGGTAAGACACCGAATTAACTTAAAATGACAAAAGAACATGGCCACTCATGACTTGTTAAAAAGTAAAAATATATTTTTTTGATTAATGCACATTAACTTTCCCAGAAATAATGTAGGTAAATAATAATTATATAAAACAATTTGCTTATAGGCCAGATAATAGTAAATGAACTTAATAAAACTAAACAACGAAAGAATTAAAACAAATAAACACACACATATTTCTGCCTGCCTTTGTAACGGTACGATTATGTTATTGTAAAATTTAAAAAATATAATTGTACGATTTCTGTCTAAATAAAATATGTGTCGGCCTACACGTATGATGAGATAGTTAAGAAAATATTAAACTGTTATTTAGTTACCTTTTAGCCTTTTAGTCATCATCTCTGCACCTAACCCCTTTCTTGATTGATTTGAAATGCATCATTTTTTGTATAAAATTTGGAATATTTTTACTTTTTATACGTATTATATACAATTATAAATTCATAAAAATTATTTTAAAATTACCATATTTTATTTGAAATTTAACATTTAGTAAAATATGAGTTGAATTAAAAAAGTGTCATTCGTTTAACTTTATTTAGGAGTATTTTGAGCATTACGTCCCTTTCAATGCCAAAAGCTATAACGGGAAATCCCAATTGTACTTACTTTCTGGTAAATCCCAATTTTTAGTTATATATTTCTAGGAATCTGGGATTTACCAGGAAGTCTATATCAGAAGGCGGATGTAAATAATTTATTGATTATTTTCTTCTTGGTTTTTTTTTTTTTTTAAGGGTGAAGTTTTCTTATACGATACATATGAGTAAATAAATCACGCAGACAATATATTAGGTGCATGGGCTCTAATGAATTTACATAATATGGCAGAGCCATTGCATGACTTTTAAACCCCACCTACTACATTTTGGTTTCGTGCGTTCTACATTTAAATTATAATGGTTTTTTCCCCCTCCAGATCACAGCTTTGTGCCTCGTATATATCAGTGGTTCCATGCAGCCGCGTGGATATTTTAGGGCCCGCGCGACGGCTCAATGGCTCTGACATGTGGGTAACAAAATATGATTCTACTTCTGATACGTTTTCACGATAGTATTTTATTTACACTTAATGTTAAATTAACAGATTATAGAAATGGTTAGTACAATCGAACCCACTTATCTCGACCTCGGTTAACTCGCCAACCCTGTTAAGTCGACGGTTTTTTTTTTTACCTGGAACCGCCTAATTCTCTTTTTGTCTAAACATTTTCTCCTCGGTTATGTCGATTCTTTTATGTCGCCGAACCCTGAAATCTCACAAAAGAGGGGTTTAGTTAGCCACTTAACCTCGGTTATCTCGATCCCCATGATCAATCACCGGCTTTTGAAATACGCAAGAAGAAATAGCAAACAACAAACAAACAAGTTTTGATGAATTTAAAATTAATTATTTATTTCTCAAAATACAGCACTTCTGTTTTAGAATGAACCTAGAAGTACTTTAAATAAACATGTTTTATTTAGAGGTTTAACAACCCGGTAGAGTCCATATTATAAATGATCATAGATTGCAGAGTGCAAAACGTTGTCATGGGCAGCCATTCACGGTCACTTGCAGAATGGCTACGAGTGGTACTACGCCAGACTTTCATCCATAACAGTTTGCCATGTGCAAAAACTATTAAACCATTGGTCAGGGAAAGCTGTAATTAAATAGTCATGTGCCAAAGTTGAAAGTTCCAAATAATTAGTCCCTAAATAGTATTTTAGTATTAAGGGAATTTGTTGCCTTATATAAACTATATAGTCATTGCGCAAGACACGATCAGCAGATTGACGTCACAAAATTTGAAGGCTTCGTCCTGAGTAGAAAATACCAATAGAAATTCTATTTAAACATTCGTAGCTCAAAAAGTAGTAAAAATAAATGTTGATTCTAGTTTCCTTTTTTAAAATTTGAAATTTGTTCTAAGTAACTGTAATATTATTTTTAATTATTTTTTTTACTGAAGTACCTGCATTGATTAACGCACATCATGTTCATAAAGAAATTTCAAGCACATGTTAATATATTGCCGCCATATTGTTTTTCGTTTATCTCGATCATCGGTTATCTCGACGCTTTTTTGGCAAACCCCTAGGCCGCGACATAACCGGGCTCTACTGTTTTACTTACACGTGTTCAGTGACATATAATGAATGACCTCGTTGATTCATATTTTGAATGATACACCTAACGGCTTTATCTGCTATATGACGTAGTTTACAATCTGATCCGACCGTTGTCAAAGGGTCTCATATGCTCAGTGATATTTCTCTTAACTGTTTACACATCTTTTTTCTGACATTACCTCGTTTTGATGTGCCCGGGGGGAACACAATATTTATTCACGAAATTAACCAACTCTCAAATTATAAGAAAATAACTACAGATGATTTATTATTCAACATATCTATAAGAAATAACAAATTAAATGTAGTTGGGCAAAGCTGGGATTCTTAACAACAACGAACGTTATTTAGAGACGTCATTTGTGTCATGGGTAGGGCAGGGTGGGTTATTTGCCCCCCCCCCCAAATTGGCAAGTATTATTTAAATTGCTATTTACTGTGGCTCCTCAAAAAACAACTTAACAAGCCGACCAAGTTTTGGTTTGTCCCCAACTGAACAAAAAATTGAAATAATGCTCCTTATATATCTATGTATATTTAAGACACTGAATCAGTTTAAATTCGCATCGAACATTATATATCATATAATATATAACCTTATATATAAATATAATTCATGGGTGGGTGGCCTACATTATGTAAAGAAAAAAAAATTTCCAAACCCAATGTTGTCAGAAACGGATATCTATACATTAGTTCTGATTTTAGAATAACGAACTTCTTCTACTTTACTATCTTTTAAATATACAAGGGGGTTGAAAAAGTCCAAAAGTCCTTGCCTCCTTGTGTGTGCGTGTGTGTATGTATGCGTGTGTATGTGTGTGTGTGTGTGTGTGTGTGCGTGCGAGCATTTTTGAGAGTGGATAAAATACATTAAAACTCTTTTCAGTTACCTGCGTAAAAAAATAGGATTTTCAGATGTTGAGACTTTGCAAGAACAGGGGTAATATAGCGCCACAGGCCCACCATTATTATCCTGGTAACAACTGGTCATATCATCTAGTGTAATGCAATATAAGGTATTTTATCGTTATTCTTAAATAAATTGACCAAATCAATGAGTGTATGTGCAAATCAAAAGGAAATTTACAATACAAGCAAACCGTACCACCTCGTTAAGCGTGGGGTCCTCGATGCATGCTACTTCTTCTCTCTACTTTACCTATCGGTCTGTTCTATTGCGAGCCTATTGTATAGTCTATGATTGTGACTGGTCATCCATGCCGCGTGTGGTCACGCCGTGTTGATAGCTGCCCACTGTCACGGCTACACACTTGTAAGGAATTGTCTCAGCCAACAAGGACGTGTGACTATTCCTATAACAAATTAAATACCACCTTCACTACATAACGCTATAGAAAGCCTTTCGCTGTGTACTTACAGTGTCTATACCAGGATATCTGTAAAGTCTACCTATTATATAAATCAGTCACCTCTCACTCACTCTGCATTCCAACTCCCTATTTATACTTACGTCTTCGAGGAACTACCGTATTTTCCGGCGTATAAGACGACTTTTTAAGCCATGAAAATCTTTTCAAAAGTCGGGGGTCATCTTATACGCCTGGGGCCGTCTTATGAACTGGTGTAGAGCCCAAACCCTAGATTTTAAAAGGAAAAGTAATGGGTCGTCTTATACGGCCAGTCGTCTTATACGCCGGAAAATACGGTATGTGGCATGAATTGGTGCAATGCTTTATGTCTAAATCTAAGCATGAAGAAAGTTTCATGCAAGGATCACTGTCAGTGGTCGTTGAAGAGTCAAAGTTTCGCTTGGTTTAAATACACCAGAGCCCTATTCAAAGTCTTTCAACCACAGAATCTCCCGGTCGCAGACATCCCCTAGATTGTACCTAAAGTCAATCATCTTCTTACAACAAGTTTCCCCCCCCCCCCTCTCTAGGAACATTCCCGGGAGTCAAGAACATTCGATAAATGCCCCAGTGGAGGCTGTGACTCATCGTCTTCACTACCCCGATCGCGTGACCTACCCCTCAAGGACTCTCTCTTCATAACCTGTACACTCTCCCACGCCCTGTAGACCTGTTAGTTATTCGACCATGCCGGTGACAGTCACCCTGTGACAGTCGTTTCGACGATTATTTGTATTACAAGACATTGTTTGAAATATATAATTTTCAAAGGGTTGGACTGCTGCAATGGATGCGTGTATTAACAAGACATCTATCATTTGTTACGTCAAAACCACTGGCATAGATAGGGTGGGGCAGGTAGGCCGTGTTTAAGGCCCCGTGGGAATTGTATCTTTTTTATTTGGGGGCGGCATTAAGGGGAAACTATTGGTCCCGCCCTGGGTGGCGCAAGCTCTGGTCACACCACTGAGTGATGTTCTTAAAAGTAGAGATGGAATGGAAGCGAACACAAAGCGAACACACCGAAATCGTACGCTGCTGCCGTCCGTTAAATTTTCAGCCTCACCCCCTTGGCTCGACATTACATTTTATGAAGGATTTATATACAAAAAACTTTCATATTAGGGTTCGCTTAAATGTATACCTTTTCATTTACCAGAGGTTAAACATCAATATTTATCTGTATATTGAAAACACCTTCTGTCCACACAAACAACTCATCAAATGAAATTAATAACAAGAATACTGTATTTTTATTTTTATTGAAGTACAATGTTGATAATATGATTTTTTTTTTACATTATATATGGTAAGACTTCTTTTTGAGATTTGTTTTAACCTCGATATTTGTAAAGAAAAATGTGTTAAAAATTAAATTAAAAGAGAGAGAGAGAGGGAGAGATTGACTGAAAAAAAAAATTTGAAACAGAAAATAAAAACTCGTGACGTCATTGATTATTTAACCAATCTAGTTTTTAATACTTTTTAGTGATGAATTGGGGGTAAGTTAAATGTGGAAGGAAAGTGGGTTCCTCATTATGAAAAGTATAATCAAAGAGTACAGGAGAAAATTGGTTAGGAACCGCTGACCAGTTGATGACTGCACATTGAATGTGTGCAATTTTCTGAGCTAGAATGTTCTGTGCTACAACGTCTTGTGCTACAATGTACTGTGTCACAATGTTCTGTGATGCAATGTTCTGTGCTGTAATTTTATGTGCTTCAATGTTCTGCGCTACGGGACTCCATCACATGTTTTGAATGCAGAGTTTGCCCTTTTCCTAGATGAGTTGCCACCCAAGGCTAACAAGTCCCACACACCCGGGATGCTGGTGATGCTTTTGCTGGTCTCGGTTTTTGTTGGGGGATTGAACTTCAATCCACAAGTTTGGAATATACTCAGTTCAGACCTGTTGTCCATCCATCTTTGATCAACATATGCTTTAACCTTCGTTTTAGTTTATCTTTGATTCTCTATAATTGCCTAAAATCCCAGTGTAATGAAATGATTCTATACTATCCGACACGCCTGCCTAGTTAAAGGATGCTGCATGCATAGTGCCACAATCGAAAATTTAAAAAAAAACTTTAATGTCTTTGATTGGTAGTGGGACTCTGATGAAGATGCGGGGGGGGGGGGGGGGGGTTTTTTTTCATTTACAGTGTGTGCTCGCAGGTGGATGATCAATTCTGGATTAGTCAGTTGGCTTCACTCGGTATAAGGGGTGACCAAAAACGAAAACAGTCATGCCATCACTTTTGTCAACCTTACAGTCAATTCTTGCTTTTGTCAACCTTAGTGAATTCATGATTTTGGTTAGCTTCACCGAAGAGTCATCCTTTAATAATCTTCACCAGCACTTCCACGCAGAACTAACTGTCGTCAAATCCTGTGCTCTGATCTGATACAGTTATCAATAGCATTAATGCCCCATCACACGCGCTAGAAATCCCATCCTACACTACAATAATTTCCTTCAGCGTCGCAACCACTGTGCACGTGATAGGACAATCCGACCGAAGCACCCCTTCCAAGGACGTAGACCCAGGACCCGCTGCTCCCTGGGCATGTGGTCGTTGTATATGTGTATTTGGTCTCGTCCGGCCATTCCATCTCTCTCCGTGACGTCCAGGACCCGACGCTCGCCATCTTGGGGCCGCCGTGTGGGTGCGCGACGATGATCACCAGGTTGTCATGACCTGACGTTCTGGGAAATTTTTCCGACAATCTCTTGCAGATCTCCGCGCACTGCTTTAACAGGTCCGTCAGCTCTTTGGCCAAATCGGCGTCATGCGTGGCGCATTTGAAACAGCACCAGTCGCCACTAACATCCGCCTCTGTCACTTCGGTCCCCATAAGGATGACACTGTTGCTCGTGTCCGAGTCGTACTTCAATCGGCAGGAGGTGTGCCCGGCCTCCGTATCATCAAAGACAACGTGTGTGGCCGTGAAGATCTTGACCTCCCAGTACGAAACAATGGGCGACGGCGATGCGACGCAGGCAGTGCAGCGACACGCTTGGCCAACAAGGGCCTTGACGTCCTCCACGCGACCCGTCCCGTGCCTGAATGAGTTCTTCTTGGCGTAAAACGGGTACGGGTCGCGGCTACCGGGATAGAACTCGGGTCGGTTGTTACTCGTTTTGTTCACGGAAATCTTGACCGTCAGGTCGGCCATGGTTTTCGTAAGCTTGAAAACATCATCATTTTTGTAAGGCTCCGGAAGATGGTCTTTGCTGAAGTCATGAATAGGTATGTAATTCATGTGATCTTTCAACTTGGAACACCGTTTATAGTTGTCGGTGTATGATTCCGGGGTACCGATGTCATGGTATTCTGTCTCGTGGTTTCCTTGAAAAATTGTACAAAAGTAATCACTATAAAAACTTCAGGAGACGAATGTTTTTGTTTCTTTTAATGCTTCCACTTCAATTTTAATTTTATTTTGAATTTAATAATCATAAGCAATTAAAACATATTTTAAAATGGCTGCGGCTATTCGGACCCGGGTCCGAGAATTTAGAGTTTGGATTTATTAAAAAATATTTTAAAAATTATTGTAGGGTTTGTAAGATAAAATTTGGTATCAAATGAAAGATAATTGAATGGACTACCTCTAACTTCTCGGACCCGGGTCTGCATGGCCACTTCGTTTTAAAATATATTGAGTTTCAAAATATTTTTTTTTAACAAAGATTTTTCGGGGGAAAAAATGATATTATGATTTTTTTTAATAATTATTTTTAATTTATAATTTAATAAATAATGATTTTAATGGTCAAGAAAGAAAGCCGACCTCACGAAAAACGCAACACCAGAAGGACATTCACAATTATTGTAGTCGGCACATGTTTTTGTTAGCAAACAATTTGGAAATAAGTCAATAAAGTAATACAAACTACAAACTTAGATATTTAGTATGTAATTCATTAAAATATTCAATTTGATTAAAATTTAGAAACAAATTTAGAAAATGTTAAGAAAAATACACAGACCGAAATTACCGTTCATGAATCTGCTGACGTCATCCATCTTTATCAACAGGAAATATCCTTTCGTTTATATCACTGCGTTATATATTTTATACACGGGATGTGTGATGTTTTAGATTAAACGAAAATTAGAGAAGCGATGTTGTAATATTTGCACACAATCAATCGTCATTATTATTCAAACTGTGCAAAGAAGGAGGTATGGTCGCGGTAATCCTTGCCGAAGTTACCAACATTGTCAATGTCATTGATTCGAATATGTTTGTTTTACGCTTCAAGTGATTGGCGCCAAGTTGTGAAAAATGTTCACGTTGGCAAAGCTGACTGGTGCTATTTATGTATAAGGCTTATCAACTCAGCCATTGATTTATGCCTGTCACGTGAGGTAAAGATATCCAATCGGTGCCTATAATTCTGTGAATCTCGACTTCTTCCAAGAAATATTTCACAAGATAAGAATGTCGCCCACCAGACGGTTTTAGCCAACAAAACACAGGTGTAGCCCACCAAACACAACTTTAGCCCACCAGATGGATGTAGCCAACCAGACACAATGTAGCCCACCCAGATACAAATTTAGCCCACCAGACGGATGAAGCCAACCAGACACAGATGAAGCCCACCAAACACAGATGTAGCCAACCAAACGCAGATAAGGCCCTCCCAGACACAAATGTAGTCCACCAGACTGTTGTAGACAATCAGATACAGATGAAGCCCACCAAACACAGATGTAGCCAACCAGACACAGATAAGGCCCTCCCAGACAAAAATGTAGTCCACCAGACTGTTGTAGACAATCAGACACAGATGAAGCCCACCAAACACAGATGTAGTCCACCAAACACAAATGTAACCCAACAGACGCAGAGCAACCCATCAGACACAGATAGAGCCCACCAGACACAGAGGTGGCCCTAAAAAGACAAAGGTGTAGCAAAGTAAGATACAGGGGCAAATGATTTTGTAGTGACTTTGGCTGTAAACACCTCTTGGGGTGTTTACAAACAAAGGCAGACAGGAAGGATTTACCGGTCCTCTATTACAGATAAACAAACTTGCATTTCTATAAATAATTTTTGTTGGTGTTGTCTCGGTCTGAAATCTCATATACTTATCCTGTCAGACGCAAATGTAAACCTGCATTTAAATTGTTCCAGTTTACATACAGAAAAAGTAGGCTATCTATCTATCTATCTATCTATCTATCTATCTATCTATCTATCTATCTATCTATCTATCTATCTATCTATCTATCTATCTATCTATCTATCTATCTATCTATCTATCTATCTATCTATCTATCTATCTATCTATCTATCTATCTATCTATCTATCTATCTATCGATCTATCGATCGATCTATCGATCTATCTATCGATCTATCTATCTATCTATCTATCTATCTATCTATCTATCTATCTATCTATCTCTATCGATCTATCTCTCTCTATCTATCTATCTATCTATCTATCTATCTATCTATCTATCTATCTATCTATCTATCTATTTATCTATCTATCTATCTATCTATCTATCTATCTATCTATCTATCTATCTATCTATCTATTTATCTCTTTCTTTCATTCTTTCTACCTATCTCTCTCCCTTTTTCTGTCACTCTCTCTCTTGCTCTCTTCTTTTCTCTCTCTATATATTTCTCTCTCGCCGATGATCTCTCTCTCTCTCTCTCTCTCTCTATCTATCTATCTTTATTTCTCCGTCTTCTTGTGTTTGCCTTTTTTTCTTTAAATTCCAATTAAAATGATATGGCTCCATATGATATTTCAATTGAAACATTTTAACGAATTATATTGTTCTAAAGCCAATCATGGACAGTCGCTACCTCTCGATCCACCTTATTTAATATAAGAATGTGTTCATTTCATCACGTAATGGTAGACGTTTAATTTATGTGAGACATCATATCATTTTTGCTACAACATTAAATTTACTAACATGTATGTAATTGATAGTTTGTTTTCAATAGAGCTGACTTGAACGCGACACCAGTCTTAAAGCTTTATCCAACTTGGTGCTTTGCTTCACCGTGAAGTGTTAAATTTAGAACTTGGCAAAAATCAGAGACGGATCTATGATCATGAGGGCGTAAATGCATGCCATATAAATCGATGCAGACCAAAATGATTTCATTCCTTGTTGTATAACATGCAGTTGGGGGTGGGGGTGTTATGTAGCCAAGTTCACTGAAGCAGAGCGGTGATATGACCGTGAGGTTACTTAACCAAACCTACTGGGATTCATGTCCCTTGCTAAACAGCAATACCTGTTAACAACTTTGAATGCGACCAAAGCAAAGCAAACATTTGATAGTTTGACACCTTTGTGTCCGTGAATCATTTTAATGCTTTTTTTGTCTTCTACCTTTTATATTAGGTCTAAGAAATTCGTGATTTCATTTTAGATTTGAAATGTTTTCGATCGCAGAACAAAAAAAAAAAAGAATGCCCTTTTCAAAACTTGACTATAAGTGAAAGGTGAAAGAGACTTTGTACAAATTTTAGCAAATTGTTGAGTCCGAAATTACCTTTCATACAACTGGCAATATCATCCATCTTGATATACATGGAAAATTATCTTCTCTTTTATGCTATTCGTTTACATAACTGTATTATATCATTTTAAAGCACATTATTATATAATTGTACATTAATGTATTATATCGATGTACATCACTGTATTATATCAGTGCACATCACTGTATTATATGATTGTACATCGCTGTATTGTATCACTGTACATCACTGTATTATATCATTGTACATCACTGTATTATATGATTGTACATCACTGTATTGTATCATTGTACATCATTGTATTATATCATTGTACATCACTGTATTATTTCATTGTGCAAGACTAAAATATATCAGTGTACATCACTGTATTATATGATTGCACATTACTGTATTATACCATTGTACATCACTGCATTATATCAATGCTCATCACTGTATTATATCGGTGTACATCACTGTATTATATCATTTTACATAACTGTATAATATCATTGTACATAACTGCATTATATCCATGCATATCACTGTATTATATCAATGTACATCACTGTATTATATCATTGCACATCACTGTATTATATCATTGCACATCGCTGCATTATATTAAAGTAAATCACTGCATTACATCACTCCATTATATCAATGTACATCACTGTACTATATCAATGCACATCATTGCATTATATCACTGCACATCACTGCATTATATCAATGCACATCACTGCATTATATCATTTCACATCACTGCATTATATCAATGTACATCACTGCATTACATTAATTTACATCACTGCATTATATTAATACAAATCATTGCAACAAATCATGTTTCATAAGGCAGTTGACAATTTCACCACATTCCCCGCATGTGTAGAAAGAATCTTCTCACAGATTAATTGCATTAAAACAAAAATAACTTTTTTTTTTTTTAAAACAGACCCAGTAAGAGATAGGCTCCTTGCAACGCAGCATATGCATAGATGTAGGATGGCCTGTACTAATTGCAATTGTTCCCAAATGAAACTTTAATTAGAAGTGTTAGAGATGGGTCTGTTCACAAAAGATATAAGAAAAGGCTTAGTATTCAAAAAGAAATATACTTAAACTCTCCACATGTCTAATTTTAAAAGGGATTTTCAAAAGCATGTCCCAACAAGTGACAGCGCTTCTCTTGCAGAAACAATCTTAAGGCCTCTAGGTTGGTCACCACTTTGTCAACTGTATTTGTATTTTTTGCAGATACTAAAGTTCAGCCAACAGATAAAGGTATCAGATAAACGGGTAAAAGATTAGCGTATAAAAGACTTTGTGTTCCGCATCGTGTATTTACATTTTCAAGAGGATCACACAGAGTTTCAATCGCCGCCACACATTCATCACACTTATTGTTCACTTTTTTTACAGCAGCATGATGAGCACTCCAACGTGACATTTTGTTTTCACCGACATTCCTGTCTGTTCAGTTAATACATCCAATCGATGATTGGATGCAACATAGAAGGGAAATATTATCTTAAGATTACCGACAAATGTAAAACATGAAGCATTTCGAAAAAGTTTGTCACTCACGGCAATCACCGGACATTTTAATCCGCCTTAAGTAATGGACAAATCGCTTTTTCTGACTTGAATATATGGTAACCTCATTTCTGACGCATCAACCTTGAAATTTCAAAAAAAAAGCTCGCATCTGGATTGGTTACGTGCGCGTAAAATGTACGTGTGGTCGGCTATCCTTTTACAAAATTCGATCAGACCGATCAATGTGTGCTCTGTAAATATGCAATTTTTTAAATTTGGTGTCGCCCCTGAGATGGGGTCACCCGGTTCGGTCCGAACACCTGCACCGCCTATCTACGCCGCTGTCTAATCATGTCCCTTTTAGACCAATCTTGCCAAAATTTGTTCTTCATATGTGTCTTCAGGTAGTTTTGTCCTTCATTGAAAGAGGTCTGAAACATAAAGAAATAGTGTAATATTTGATACTTTGAAAATGTGTAGAAAATAGTCTCGACTCTATATATCTAGAATAGTATCGGACATCATTGGCATTAAATATACACATACGTTTCTGATAAGCCATTCAAACGTCTTTTTGATAGCTACAAGTAAATACATTGAAAGAAAATTTACCATACCATAAAAGGTGTGCTGTTCTCTATGAGCGTAACAAAAAAAAAATCAATACAGCTACGGATCGAAAATCAATCTTTGCAATCGATACTCTAAGATTGTTGTAACTCAGTGGTCCTCCGAGTTCGATGCATTTTTAATACTCTGATAGCGTTAACAGGCAATCAACAAAGAAGATTGGTTGAAAAAACGGTACATATGTTTAAAGAGCCAACGTTCGTCTTAATTCTGGAAGTGAATAAACAAATTAATTTGTAGAGCTTTATTCGTTTAATGTGTATCTCCTCTGTTTATTTGTCTTTATTTTAAAGTCTGATTTTTCGCAACTCAAACCCCCTTTTTAAAGAAAATCGTTAGATTTTACCCGCATTAACAAAAGCTCAATGCAAGTTGTGAATATGTTCTCAATCGTTTTTCCCCTCTAAGAAGGTCCAAAGTAAGTGTTTAGTCGTTCCTCATCCTTTTAGGTAAAACATTGTCTCGTGGAGCAGTACCAACCACTTTGAGGACCTGTGTCCTTACCATAAGTACAGTGAACTGTTCAATAAATAAATACGTATTTAAGTCTGCAGTTGTTCCAACGCACGTCGCAAGGAATCAATATTCCCTTCCATAATAGTGTGTCCTAAAAGACGCAGTATATTAGCATGTTGCTAGAACGCAAGTAGTGAGCCTTGGAATTGTTTTCAATTTTTCGCTTTCCGAATGGTAAGAAAATGAACGAAAACGTTCAAAAACTTTGATGTTTAAAATGAACCCGTGTTTTAGGGTATTAAGTGTAGATTAAAAAGGGATTTGTAGTTTTAAATAATAGAAATAATTTTTTCAAGTGGAACACAATGTATGAAATGGAAAAATAAATCAACCAGTCTCATACAAGATATAATTTATTTCTTTTTCAAAACTAAAAAATTACGGAATGGCCATTCTGTTTTTTTTTTTTTTTTTTTTTTTTTAATAAATAATTTTTGTTTTTTTTTTTTTTTTTTTTTTTTTTTTTTTAAATAATAATTTGTGTGTTTTTTTTTTTTTAAGTTAATTATCAGTTAAAATTAGATTGTCAAAAAGTGTATTGGGTGTTTTTATCTTTTCGCAGTGGATTCTGATATTAAATGTGTCAGGATTATATTTATCGCAAATATAATATCTTTTACAAATGAAATGGAAAAATAAATCAACCAGTCTCATACAAGATATAATTTATTTCTTTTTCAAAACTAAAAAATTACGGAATGGCCATTCTGTTTTTTTTTTTTTTTTTTTTTTTTTAAAAAATTATTTTTTTTTTTTTTTTTTTTAAGTTAATTATCAGTTAAAATTAGATTGTCAAAAAGTGTATTGGGTGTTTTTATCTTTTCGCAGTGGATTCTGAGATTAAATGTGTCAGGATTATATTTATCGCAAATATAATATCTTTTACAGAATCAATAATTCGAGAGTGACCTTCGGTATAAATAGCATGTCTTATTTAGAGCACCAAGGGAAATAATAATTATTTTTCTTTTAATGTGTGCTAAACCGATTATTTTCTCCTTTCTAACTGTAAACACTTTTTACGATACACATTTCTGATTTTGTTTTCGTCAAGTCAGTCGCGCATAAACCCTTCTTGGCGTTGCCAACGATATCAATAAAAAATGATTTATTTTTTTTTTAATGATAAAACATTTATTTGAAAATGTGTTTAGTTAAAGGAAATAAAAATTGATATTTTTTTTATTTTTTTTTTTAAATATGACGTGGAAAAATACGGGATTACAACCAGCTTCCACGTCATTTCCGCCAACTCACCAAAATGCCCTCAGAAAGATATGCATTTGAAATTAATAAAATTAAAAACGAAGGCGAATTAACATTTAAAGATTTTGAAGTGAATAATAGGGTTTTGCCTTGCACCCCTTTTAGCGAAGACGCCAAGTGCGCCTATTGTGATGTTGACAAGAAACAGACTAGGAATGGAATCAACGGTCCACATTGCATCATCGGAAGAATCAAAGATGGCGACATCGTTGTCGGTGGAAGGGTGCAAGAGGAGTCTGGCGAAACACATACCGGGCTAGAGCTGGGGGAAGTTTCAAACGGCCAAGTCCGTTTGCGAAATTCGTCTTCTACGTCAATGGCAAACTCTGCTGGACGACACATTATAAGATCTGGTATAATATTAGAATTTGTCGCTATTTTTTCTCTAAATAATTTAAAGTAAATTTTTATTTCTCGTTCTATTGTGTGTAGATTTTTCTGTTACTTTTTATTTATAAGGACATGTTAAACGATTATAATTTATTAGTTATAAATATTTAAAAACGTATACATAGACTTCATATATTCCACTTCCACGTTTTATGAGGGTTGAAATTAAGCTTATCATTTATCCTGAGCTACTTCGTTCTATTTCTTTTTTCTACTGATTAAAAAAATGAGAATCGGATAAGCATTTCGTACATATATGCAAATGAATTATTATTATTGAATGTTTCAAACACTTAAAATTTTTGTCCTTTAACTATTAATAGAGCTACCACTAATGAAAAAAATTATATTAAATACTTTGACATGACTTAAGAGTAGGAGCTTGAAAAGATGTTAAAAGTAACCTATGGGCCATATATAAATTAAGTTATTTAAATTGTTGTGTTTTCCAAAGTTTAAAGAAGTGTGTCACTTAAAAATATAAGAGCAAATGATAACTCTAAAATGTATAACGAAAACGAGAAGAAAAAAATAAAGAAGAAAAACCGAAAAAACAATAGAAATATCATTTGAGAATAAGCTATTTATATTAATAATTATGGTAAAGCTTTCCCTTGGCCTAGACCAGGGGTCGGGAACTTATGGCTTGCGCCCCAGATGTGGCTCTATTGATGGCTGCATCTGGGTAGCAGACAAATGTTCGATTATAAAAAAAAAAGTCGCATTAATAGTACGAAATACTCATGATTGATTAGCAACAGCATTTTATTAAAAAGAATTCAGAGACATAATTATTGCATTTTTAGTGTTTACATTACACAAAATTCACACGTTTACTTAAATTTTTAGTTTTAAACATAATGTATGGCTCTCACAGAATTACTTCTCAAAATATTTGGTGTCCACGGCTCTCTCAGACAAAAAGGTTCCCGACCCCTGGCCTAGACCATATAGGTTAATGAAAAGCTGCTTGTATGCTTGTCTTATCCCGCAAGACACTCCTCATGACAATGCTATTTTTGCCTTTCAACTTCTCTTCCGTTTTTTTTTTCATAAGATTCTATTTTGCTCTGTTTTATGACCTCGACATTATAAGTCTACAACCTAAACATCTCACGCTTCAAGTTATGTGAAAATGCAGCCCCAAATGGTAAATAGTCATTGCGAATTGGGCCTGGAAATGCAAGAGTAGGTCTTATCGAAAAATGGCCCATTCTACGTGTGCTAAAGACTGAATAAATTGTGACAGCTGTCATTATTCTCTTTCGTCTTCACACATTTTTAGTCACTTGTACAGTTCTAGCATTTATTTTGTCAAGCAGGATCTTATAACCTTTTGTGTGTGTGTGTGGGGGGGGTGGGTGTGGAGGATGGATGGAGCCAAAAAACTAATGTTGTTCTAAGTTTTCAAAGTTTAACACTTATCTGGTTGCCAACGACCTTACACACGGCAAAAACCATTTCTGTATCGGTAATGCTGACAAAGCCAACGACCTTACTTACGCCAAAAACCGTTTTTCATCGTTGAAAATGTCTTACATTGTCCTCCAAAGGTATCCTGTCAGTGTCCAAGTTTAAAAAGGATTACATGAGTATACAAATATGACCGGTGCTTTCATGACCCTTCTAGAAAGATATTTATGTCACTGCACATTATTTTCATATCGAGAAAACACCACTGTGTGATATCCTAGTGGGCAATCTTGACTCTTTACTGCTGATGGTTTAAAGAGGCTGTATCACAGTTTTCATTGTTGGTCAATAGAGTATCCAATGACATGAGTTCTTTCCGTTGCGCTGACACGATCTACCAAGCAAGCATGTCAACTTTCATATTCAGACAAACGCTTAACATCACTAGCTCATTGAACATCTCTATTTGGACCCTTCCAGCTCTGTCACCAATATGTGATCGTCTAAGATTTTTTTACCTATGCATTTAAAAATGTTTTTTGTATAAATAGTATTTCTTTTCGCATCGCATCGCATTCCCAGCTTCTGTTTTTAATTATCGCCATTGTAATTACCTTGTGTAAAATGAGAATAGTCGCTTTAACATACTTACAATAATGGCAAGAGCAATATTCGTTGTTTTTTTTTAATTTTTGAGTGTCTCGAGAGGATCTATGCCATTCACTGTTGAACATTTTCTTTACTTTTATGAGAAAAAAAAAAACCAATGCGATTTGTGCAGGTATTTCATATAATTTATTTGATTTGTTGTATTCCAGGTTGTGCTAAATAGTGCATGTACTTAATTTAAAAAGGATAATTTTCTCTTGTTTAAAATTATTTGTTTGTTTTTTTAAGGTTTAAAATTAACCCACTTTATTGGATTATAAGACAAAGACTAGTAAGAGCTTAGTTGCAATTAGCTTTACCAATATTAAATAACAAAGAAGGGATATAAGGAAATAACAAATATGGGATATGAAATAAGACAAGGTTCTTTATTGGTCCAAACAAATGGAAATGCTTTTTAATTACATTGTGAATTTTCAGCACATAAAAAAAACAATTTCAACACAAGACATCTACATTAAATTATTTCACTAGTGAAAAAACAGCCATTTAGTGAATTCTCTTAGCCATATCAGGGGCTTATTAGTTCTCATTAAGATTTTTGACTTCAGGGGGAGCATTTTGGTAATTCGTAAAGATTGGGTAACAAAAGAATTTTTATATCTTTCAGTCCTCGTCTTGGGAGAAAGAATTCGTCCCGATCGGGGCGATCCTTATTTGGGATGATTGAGGGTGGGATGTATCATCCAAAATGTGTTTAGTTTTATAATAACATCATTGTTCAAATAGTTCTTCAAGTGAAGGATGTTTAGTTTGTGTTATGTTCCTAGCTTTCTTGATTATTCGGTTTATTCGGTGTTTAATATCAGACGTTGAATTCCCACACCAGCAGGTAATACTGAAATTAAGCAGGCTTCCAATAGTTGCACTGTAGAATAAGTTAATGACTTGCTTGTTGACGCTGAAATCGTACGGTTTTTTGAGGTAGAATAGTCTTTGGTTGAATTTCTTATACAGGATTTGATCGTGCTCATGCCATTATTAATGGTGACACCTAACTACTTGTATGCCATCACTTTCTCTACACTTTGATTTTTTATGCTGAGATCTGTAATCTGGTGTCCCCCCCCCCACCCCTTAAATAAACTACCATTTCCTTTGTTTTTGAGAAATTCAGCTGGAGAAAATTTTCATCGCACCAATTGATAAAGCTTGCAAGTAAGTTGCGGTATAAGCCTTCTCCCTCAGATATTAAGCCAACGTTGATGGTAACATCAGCAAATTTTATGATTGGAACGGTGTCGCTTGATCTTTTGAATATCATTGGTATACATTGTATACGGTACAGGAGAGAGAACGCAGCCTTGTGGCGCCCCGGTGCTTATTTCTCTGGTTAGAGATAATTCGTCATTTACCTTGATAAATATGGAAATAACAAACATCGAAGATAGGGAAACAACAAACATGGGATATAGGGGAATGAGCCTGAAAGGAGACAACATAAGGAACGCGTAGGGAAAATAATAATTTCTTCAAGAAATAAAATGACGGTGAGAATGAAGAATTACATCAAAACACAAAGCAAGGAATAAACAAGTGAAAATCCGGTAATGTTGGGGCAATGCCTTTTTTTTAGTTTCAAGTTATGATCAAGAATTTAAGGGCAGTGTCTACGTCCTCCAGACTTTTCTTTGTTTCCAGGTTAGATTAAATTTTTTTATCGCATTCTTTTCAATCAGCGCATGCCAGCACCAGATGATTGCATGTAAATCCATAACCAAACAAACGCACAAATGATTTTTTTTTTTTTGCATATTTTATTCGTATTCTTTTGTGTTTCAGCTTTCAAGAATGTCAGAAAGTGTCTGTGCGTGTGTGCATGTGCACATGGATAACAAATAAAGCGTCTACCCTATAGTGGCATCACCAATGAAGTTCAAGTCAACCAAGATTAGATGATGCATTAATCTGCGGGCGTCTGCATTTGAGAAGCGTGTTTGAAATGATTATAGTATACCTTTAAAATACGTTCTGGTAAACAATCAATAGGTGTTAAATGATTTAATCTATTTTATATAAATATTTTTTAATAAAAAATACACATACACATATATATATATATGTATATATATATATATATATATATATATATATATATATATATATATATATATAAAAACAAAATATATATTTTATATATATATATTTTTGTAAAAACAATACATATATATATATATATAGATATATATATATATATATATATATATATATATATATATATATATACATATATATATAACCAACAGCTAAGTATTTTATAGTCATTGTTGAACATAGTGTTTGATTTTAATAGTATACAAGAAATATTTTTTTACAACTGTTGCTATTTTATGACGTGATAAATGTGTTTACCCTGGATACAAATGTATGTATGTATGTATGTATGCTGGTATAATATCATTAAATAGACATCATCCAAGAGTCATACATTGCACATTTATTTATTTTTTTAATTTTAAATGGAATAGTAGGCACATACTGACGTACATTTATTTTAAGGGGTTTGCCAAACATTATTTGTCCTATTTGGCTGATGGAAGATTGTATACGATTTTTACTGTCTCAATGTTAAAAATACACAGCATAAATCTGTTCATCTCAGCAATATAAAATTATTTGTGTTCTTATGTTTCGCCACTTGCTCTTTATTGTTTGGATTCTCTTCAGTCTGATGCTCATTTTGCTTATATACAATATGAGTATTATTGTAAATAATGAATGGGCAAAATCAAAACATTTAGCCTCGCCTCCATTAAAAAATAGCATTTATTTTATACATTTGCTACATTTAGCATGGCCCATATAGCAATGTAGATAAGGAAATGTGATAACATCTAGACACCCAAAATAATGTGATGCGGTGTAGAAGTGGGTGAACCAAGTGTGTGCAAAAAAAAAAAGAGGGGGGGGGGCCGGGTAACATCTTATGTTAAATCTAAACCATTACGGTTTGTTTCAGCGGCGTTTACTTCAGGCACGCCATTGCCTTATGGCTGAGCGGTCGTTTTAAACTTAAAAAAACAAAAAACAAAAACTATCGAAACAATTTTTAAAAAGTGACTCTAGTTGAAAACAAAACCATTTTGTGTACTCACAACATCATATCATTTCACGAGTCAAAAACATAAACATTAGAATAAAATCTGGCAATACTCTATGAGCAAATGAATAACAACGTATTAGGATTTTTTCATGTTGCCCTTTTCATAAATATTCATCCAGCACACACACACGGGAACCTGCGCAGCATTAGAACCCCATCCAGTTAAAATCATGGTGCTAATTAACAGGTGCTTGCATTTAAAGGGATACTTGTGAGTAAGGCGTAGAGTTTGTAAGTTGTAAATGCCTTTTGGGAACACTTTCTTCTATATTTTCATTACAAGACAATGCATTTACACACTAGATGTCTGTTTGTTTTTCTTCAAATGTTTCTGGTTGTTATTGTTTGTTGGTTGTTGTTATTTTTTTTTAATATTAAGCAATCACTCGGTGGCCTCTGGCTGTTCCGTTTCGTAGAGTCGTTAAGGCAGACACAAATTTATGTTTTTAGAAATGTAAACTTTTCCATGCACTCTGCAATGCCTTGTTCTGAATGAAATTTATTGAGATGGTTATCGGCACTACACCTCTGGTAGACATTGACCTTTGTGGCGTAAATGGAATGATTGTGTCTAGTTTAATCCAACTTTTTTTTTTAACATTTGTTTGTGAAGCCTAAAATATAATTTATACTCCTTGTAAACAAATGTTCAATTGTTCTTGTTGGTAGGATTATAATTTTAACTGTTCTCTCAGACTTTCATTGTGTTATTTGGTTGTTTTTTGACACTGTGGTGTACAAACGCTTCTCGCTTTGGGGTTAGTTTTTTCTTATTTAAATGATTCGAGAACAAAAGGGTAAAATCAATTGTATTAAATAGCTTAACATGTTAAATTATGTTCAGAATTTATCAATTATTCAACAAAGAATTTGGAATTATTTCAAAAGTCATACAGTATTGATTGTATCTTTATCACACCAGAAGAGGGTTGTCGAACATTCAGAAGTGCAATGTACTAACTATACGAGATTTTACTTTTAATAAAGAGATTCTTTTTACTTGTAAATCGTTTGAGTCGCTTTATTTTCAAAGTTGTTTTTTTTTTAAATTTATTGATTTTAAATAAGTTTTTTTATTAATACATTTTATTTCCTCATCCTCATGTCCCTTAGTCCTTGGACCGTTGGGGCGCCACAGATGTCATGTGAACCATCCTCCTCCATTCCTCTCTGTCTTCAGCACTACGCAAGAAATCAATTTTTAATTCGTGACTTTCAGTTGAACCTATCAATTTGAAAACCATAACTTTCAAAACCATAAATTTGAAAACCATAACTTTGAAAACCATAAATTTGAAAACCATAACTTTGAAAACCATAACTCTGAAGACCATTAATTGGAAAACTATGAATTTGAAAACCATAACTTTGAAATCAACAACTTTAAAAACTTTAACTTTGAAATCAATAACTTTTAAACCCATAACTTTGAAAACTATGACTTTGAAACCCATCACTTTGAAAACCATAACTTTGAAATCAACAACTTTAAAAACTTTAACTTTGAAATCAACAACTTTAAAAATTTTAACTTTGAAATCAATAACTTTGAAACCCATAACTTTGAAAACTATAACTTTGAAACCCATCACTTTGAAAACCATAACTTTGAAATCAACAACTTTAAAAACTTTAACTTTGAAATCAATAACTTTGAAACCCATAACTTTGAAAACTATAACTTTGAAACCGATCACTTTGAAACCCATTACTTTGAAAACTAAAACTTTGAAAACTATAACTTTGTAATAAATAGCTTTGAAAACCATAACTTTGAAAATCATAACTTTGAAAACCATAACTTTGAAATCAACAACTTTAAAAATTTTAACTTTGAAATCAATAACTTTGAAACCCATAACTTTGAAAACTATAACTTTGAAACCCATCACTTTGAAAACCATAACTTTGAAATCAACAACTTTAAAAACTTTAACTTTGAAATCAATAACTTTGAAACCCATAACTTTGAAAACTATAACTTTGAAACCGATCACTTTGAAACCCATTACTTTGAAAACTAAAACTTTGAAAACTATAACTTTGTAATAAATAGCTTTGAAAACCATAACTTTGAAAATCATAACTTTGAAAACCATAACTTTTAAAAACATAGCTTTGAAAACTATAACTGAAAAACATAATAAAAACATAATTTTGATAACTGAACTTTGAAAACTATGGCCTAACTTTGAAATCTATAACTTTCAAAACTATAACTTGAAAACATAATTTTGAAAACCATAAATGTTAAACCCATAATTTTGGAACTCATAACTTTGAAAACCACAACTTCTCATTGATACAGTATCTTTCCCCTCAGTTATTATAACATGTCTAGATTACCTCATTTCACCTCTAATCGTCATAACCTAATTTGGAATACCCTTTATTTCCCTAATGTAAGTAGCTAGAATGCCTCCCAATTTCTGAGAACTCTCTAATATCACAAGTAAAGGCATTTCGTTTTAAATCGAAAAAAACTAAAAACTTTCTTAACCCAAAAAAATGAAGGATGATTACACGGACTTGCAAAATTATTACTGAACTAAAGGACATTATTATTTTTAAATATTTATATTTTGCTACTTGCCACCACTTAAGCAAAGGCAGACTCATTTTCTGGAAATGGATAACTCTGTTTCGAAACCTACCAGATATTTATTTATTTATTTATTTAGGCATTTTTATATAGCGCTTACCATAAAGCTCTAAGCGCTTTACAATTATTAAAACATGTAAACTAAGTAAATAAAAATGAGACACTAGGATAGTAACTACTATACTATAGAAACAATGAAATGGCTATAAACGAGGACACTTTGACACTTCAGGATCAACCTGTTACGCACTGACTTGTATTGGGAGAAATTAATCTCCTATTTTAATTTTAATTGGCTCGTTGTAAGCAGTGCCTAACAAAGGACGATACCATAGAATCAACAATATTAAAGATACGACCCAAAACAGTTTCTAGTCACAATTAATTAAGATTTATTATGTCTTAAGATAATTACAAAATAAAATAAAATAAAATTATAATCTTCAACTTACAGTATGGTGGATCTCGTACCGGTACACAGTTAATACAATTAGAAATAATGATGCCAATAAATAATGCGAAATAAACATATATAAGTAGGAGCACACAAATACACAAAGAAAAAACACGCCTCGTAATGTTAAGAAAATCTATATGAAAAATCTCCTCTGTCCCGTCCGTGAATGTCAATCCCTTATATAGGTGGGTCTACCGACGCCCAAGCCCTGCCTTCGAGCAGCAACATGATATATCTAGAAAAATCCAAATAATTCTACAAAATACTATTTGGAACAAATTAATTATTTTTAGTGGTTGGCGGCGTCAACAAGTTACTTCAAAGGCCTAAGCCACACCCCTTTGTGAACACAGCGTCTCATGCGGGGTCAATCAGAGGGCACGCACGAGAAATATGATGTAAACAAGCTCTCTATAACAAACCCGAAACAGAAAATGAGGCAGGGCAAGGAGGGTGCATCACAGGTCATAGGCGGACCTAAACAGATGAGTTTTAAGGGACTTTTTGAAAATGGACGAGGTTTCACAATGACGGATATGGAAGGGGAGCTGGTTCCAGAACGTGGGCCCATGGAAGCAGAAGGAGCAGATATAAGCTATTACGGCAACTCAACAATACTTCTACACACACGTTTTAACTTACTACTGTCAAATTATGTCTTTTAAAAAAAGTATACCAAAGACTTGCTATATTTTAGAAAATAATCTGAACTTTTTGTATAAACAAACAAGTTATTAAAGTATTCTAGAGTGCAACTATTGGTAGCCTACTACAATTCAGTACTACCTGCTGGTGTGGGAATTCATCCTGGAACACCGATTAAATGGATTATTCTAGAAAGCTACGACTATCACACAAGCTAAAGATTTTTCACATGAGGAACTATTTGAAGAAAAATGTTGCTGTAAAACTTAAAACAATTTGTATAATGCATTCTAACCACTTCATCACAGATACCTAAGATCAGGGTGAAAGATATATGTTCCTGATATTGTTCCTTAGTCTGTCGAATACCAGCGGTTACCAAATTTAAACGATCAGTAATAAAGTTATTATTGTAGCTATACGAGTTCAATTTTGCCAGATGTCTAGGATAGAGAAATACTTAAGATGTATTTAAATTGTTATAATCGTAAAATAGTGTCTCGATTTAAATATGTAAATAGGTATTTTTTATGTGTTGAAAAGGAATAATTACAATGTGATCCAAAAACTTTTCCATTTAATGGATCAATAAATAATCTTAACTTAATTGGCAATAATATTTTAGTTTGCGATCTAACTGAGTCATATGTTATCGAATCAATAAAAAAAGAATTAAATAATATAATAATAAGTGCCTATTCGAATATCACATAGACCCACCTTGAAGATAGCTATTCGGTTTAGATAATGGAAGGTTGTGTAACATTTAAACTGACAGTAAATTAATAATATAAAGACCATTTCATCTATGAATTTTCATATTTATTTCAGAAACACATCTGCATCGCTTCCCCTGCAGTCTGGACTTGTGATTCTTTGCCTTCTTGGTTGTCGGGACTTGTGATTCTTTGCCTTCTTGGTTGTCTGGACTTGTGATTCTTTGCCTTCTTGGTTGTCTGGACTTGTGATTCTTTGCCTTCTTGGTTGACGGGACCGGTTCGACTATTTCTCTCTCGTTGTAGATGCTCAAAACGAGACGTCAGTGAAATTGTGGCTTAGGTCTGAATGTGCCGGTATTTATACTCTCCAAGTACCACAACAAAATTTATTATTGCTTTCGTTTGAGGATTACCGGGATAATCTCCTCCTTACAGGATTAGCACCGTTTTGCCAATTATCGACACATTTTGTCAAAAATCAATTCATTCAACACGAACGTGTTTAATTAAGCACACTTTGAATTTAATAACAACGCAGGGCCATGGACGTGAAGAAGACCAAATGTTACATGTTGTTGAACTCTTGGGGATTCCGTCTATGAAAGTAATATCAATGCAGGGCTTAAGTAGAATATCTGTAGGTACAAACACGCTCTCAATGTGCGCTTAGAAGAGTTGGCTTATTGAAATACGAATAGCTAACTGAATGATAGGATCTAGTTATGACACCAAAGATCCATTGAACTTTAGCTCTCAGAGAACACCAGATCGTTGCTAACGGTTTCTACATTAATAACATGCACTTAGTTCGCGGACCAGTGACCAGAATCTCATTTGCTTGAAATCCGTTACAAAAAATATATAAGTAAAAAAAATAGGCTTTATGTCAATTGGTTGATCTGGGTCAAATTCGGCATGCATACTCTTTACTCAGGATAAAACTTGTTTTCCGTTTTATACTATTAATACCCCTTCCATTCCGTGCGGGGGCGGGGGGGGGGGGTATTTTAATAATGAAAAAAAAAAAGCGTAATTTCTTTTATTTTTTTTGAAAATTTGTTTAAAGTTAACAATAATATAAATTTTAACGATTTCTTTAACATTTTTCTTCTTTTTTTTCCACTACATTTAATGAAATCTACATGAATAGCTGCTTCAGCTTTCACATTCGCCTTTAGAATTGCTCAAATATTTTGAAGCCTCAAAGAAATATAGGCGTTCTTAATGGTTCTAATATGATCTGTAAATTTCAATGAATTTCCTAAAAAAGATTGAGTTCTAGGCGTTTCTAAAAGTCTCCATCATGTGCAAGAGCTTATGGGAAATTCCTTTTGAATCTATGTTTGTGAACCTTTTGTATGATGTATCGAGTCTCGGATTTTATTTTTTTTTATTTATAGATTTTTTAATAAGTTTATTCAATGTTTAGTTTTCATTTCCTACATTGTTCATGAAGGGTTCCTGTGAACAGTGCTTCTCAGCCTGTTCTTCATGGAGCTCTTAAGTTACGTGTGAACTTCTCATGGGCTCCAATGAAACTCGAGGCATGAAATAAACACCTTTAAAATGCTAGACATAGTGTGTGCTTAAAATGATTGTTAATGGGGACAAGATTCAAAAAGGTTGAGAACCACTTTTCTATGGGGTTAAGGGTATGTTCAAATGTGTTTCAAGTTTAAAATACGTCAAAAAATGAATTACATTCAAAATTGTAATTTCAAGACGTTTACAATGATTTAAAACGAGCCCTTAAATTTCCATGATGGTCTATAAATTCTTATCAAGTAAACGCTGGGTATAATAGTAGACAGTATATCAATCGGAGCAATCGATCTCTAGTACTTATATACTTCTCCCTCTAGCCCCCTTTCACGCCCCCTGGATCTCCCTCATGTTTACACTATTTCTCTCACACACATATAAATCCATTCTCTCACTCTCACTCTCTCTCTCTCTCTCTTCATCTCTCCATCCCCCTCTCTCTTTCTATCCCTCTCTCCCTCTATCTATCTCTATCTCTCTCTACCCCTCTCTATCTCTATCTCTCTCTATCTTTCTCTCCTACACCTCTCTCTCTCTCTCTCTCTCTCTCTCTCTCTCTCTCTCTCTCTCTCTCTCTCCCTCTCTCTCTCTCTCTCTCTCTCTCTCTCTCTCTCTCTCTCTCTCTCTCTCTCTCTCTCTCTCTCTCTCTCTATATATATATATATATATATATATATATATATATATATATATATATATATCGCCCTCTCAATCTCTATATCCCTCTCTATCCCTCCCTCTCTCTCTCTATCCCTTCCTCCCCTCTCTCTCTCTCTCTCTATCTCGCTCTCTAACCTCGTTGTGTTTGCTTGTCGTGTTTCTTAACTCATCCTTTTAAGAATTCTTAAAGAACACGCTGCTGACATCCCAAACAAAACGCGCTTCTCTATGAACACCAAACGAAGAGCTACACACCAATTACAATGTTAAACAAACGAAGAGCTACACACCAATTACAATGTTAAACAAACGAAGAGCTACACACCAATTACAATGTTAAACAAACGAAGAGCTACACACCAATTACAATGTTAAACACAAAAAAGCAAGCACCAAAATCACCATATTATGTAAACAACTGAATTTTAGGGGAGTAACAATTGAAACAGATGCTGGTAAGCGAGTTGGAAGGCAGGTTGGAAGACAGGTTGAAAAGAAGGTTTCTCTAAGGAACCATGTTATTGAGTATCACTAGGGCACCATGTCCTTGGCATCATGTCCCTTGCATCATGTTCCTTGTACCATGTCCCTTGCATCAAATACGTAGCACGATATCCCTTGCGTCATATACCTTTCTCCTTGTCCTTGGCATCATTTTCCTTGCACTGTATCCCTGGCATTTGTCCCTTCCACCCTATCGCTTGCTCCCTATCCCTTGCACATGTCCGTGGCATCAAATCGCATGCATCTGTTCCTGGCACCATGTACCATGCACCTGTTCAAGGCACCTTATCCCTGGCTCTGTGTCACGGGTACTATATCCCACGCGCAATGCACCACTACTCGTTGCCACATCCCAACAAGTGTCCGCATAACACCTGTATCCCCTGCTGGTGGTTCGGCCATCTTTAGCGCCCAGAACTAATCGAATAATCTCGCCGTCTTTTCTTTAGGACCACACGAATAGGAACCATATACGAATTTTTGTCTTATTCTTATACCTGATGCTAGCCATGGATATGCCACCAGCGATATAAAAATAATCCCATCTTGTTGAGCGTGGAACAGGTGACTTGGTGAAGTTATCAGTCTTACTTGCTCCATATCTTGGTTGTTGTTGATGTTGTTGGTTTTTTTTTTGTCTCGTTATTTTCACTGAATAGTTTAGTGGTGAGCATTTACCTTAATTAAGTTAGATATTATATGATTTGGAAATATTTATTTCGCTGATGAAATGTGTTAATATTTTTCAATAGGATCATTTACTGATCCTATTTAATTGAAATTTTTTTGTGTACCAAATTGTAGGTAGTTATTCTCAGCCTATTGATAAACATTCCAATAAAGATTACTTTTTCTTTGAAAAAACTGAATCAATTTAAACAAACAACATCTAAAGCATTACTCAAACACACAAAATCAGCTATTGTATATCAAGAAACCACACTTCCATGAAGAAAGTTTCACTAAATAAAGTTCCCGATAGCCGTGCTAAAATAAGATCCTTTAAGATACAGGTTGTGCATTTGGTGCGTAACAATTTCTACTGATTAACGGGAATAGTATCAATTATAATATGTTATTATGAATCTGCGGTTAAGAACGGTGCTTTGTGGCATTCGAATATTAACCTAATCAAAAGACGTTGATAATGAAGTGTTCGTTTCCGGACCTGGGCCGATGATAGATAGATACTATGTATAGAGTTTTTAAAGCACAACGTTTGAAATTTAAAAGTATTTTTCATGCACTTCGGCTTAGAGAATCTTCCGCGGCACATGTGGACACATGACTAAAAAATATAATGGTAGCAAAAGCAATACAGTTTGTTTTTGGCATCGATTTTTTTTTCTTTGATATAAATGAATTTCGACTTGAAGCACGCACTGAAATTCCTTACCATTAAAAACACGCTCAATTCAAATTAAGTTGCTAATGAATGTATGTTAAATTAAAATTTTAATTTAGCGTAGGAGTCGATAATGCCTTTTGGTTATTCTACATTAATTGTATTCATTATAAGGCCATATATCAACTAGACGCACAGCGTCAAGTTGTCAGAATAAATAACTTTGAGTGCAGCCTGTGAAAATTGACAAACAAAGGAATATCAATTCTGTAAGAGCAAACACATGTCTGAATGAGAGTTCAGTAGCAGCATCGTTCGTTGCCGCGCAGGACCGCACCGTGGTGCGTCCATCTTCTTACTAATGGTGTGCAAGTTGTGTCTCCAGGGATTTCCGACGGAACACATTCTCATTAAACCTCGTCACATCCCCCACACTGTCATTGGAACACCAGGATCTCTTGATCCAGGCATTTCCAATCGCACAAAGTGCGTTTCTTTCCATCACAGCACAATCTCAGGAAGGAACCTATCAAAAAAAAAAACATCAACATGATACAAAATTACTGAACACACGTCGCATTACTACAATAAGGATTCACTAGCATGCAACTGTTTTATCAATTTTTCGTTTTTCTTGGTGTTGTTTTTTTCTATGATTAGGTGCCATTACTTTGTGGCTGCTGGTCATTCCGTTAGACACCTTCGTAAGTGATGAATCAAAATGACAGTCTTCTAGAAATGTAATACTTACTAAACAATTTTTGTTGTCTTTTTGAGGGTGAGACCGTGGAGGCGAGTCCTTGAGTAAACGCACCAGAGGACATCGATCTTAATAATGCAAACGATTGTGTCATGTTTATTATTATTGTTATTTACCCATAAATTAAGATCAAAATATACTTTATAGTTTTTTGTCAGCAGATTGGAAGTTGATGTCGTTGGTAGAGCTGTTAATTTGTAGTAGTTCTTTCAGATTTTCGTTTTATTAACATAAGCGTTGGTAGAGCAATTAACGTTTAGCTGCTCTTTCAGACTTAAATGCTCTCCATATAAGTGTAGGTAGAGCGATTATTTTATAAATGTTATTTCAGACTTTCGTGTTCTTAATATAAGTGTTGGTTGGGCCATTAATTTATAGATGATCTTTCGACTTTCGTTTTATTAATATAATTTTTGGTACAGTTATTTTATATATGTTCTTCCAGACTTCCATGTTCTTTATATATATTTCTTGGTAGAGCTATTTCATTTATAGCTGTATTTTCAGATTTTCGTGTTTTTAATATTAGTGTTGGAAGAATTATTGTTCACAGCATAAGTGTTGGTCAATCTATTAAAAAGATAGCAGATCTTTCAGACTTTTGTGTTCCTAATATAAGCCTTGGTTGAGCTATTAATTTATAGCCGTTCGTGGTAGAATTCGTTTGAAAAAGCTCTTTAGAAATGCATGTGATTTGATATTAAATTTATTGAGGGATTTGTTATATCCTATGTCCTATTTGTCAATAATGTAGTATTTGTTTCACATTCTGTTGAGAAACTATTTTATAATAAGAATATATTTAAATCAAAGTTTTTATTACTCAAATTACCACAAAGAACCAGCCTTATTTTTATTTTATTTTTTTGGAATTCTCTATGTCTATTTCGAACCTACTCGTTTCAAAGTACTGTTCCAACTGATCACTGGTTAATTTTTACCTGCATGTTGTAAGCAAATACACAAATCAACGATAACATTTGTGACTGCATGTTTTCATTTACATTTGAAAATCAACGATAATTTTTGTATTTGCATGATTAAAGTTAATTTAGCTAATCAGATATAATATGTGTACCTGCATTTTATTAGCTAATATTTCAACTCTTTCATTTCGATTTTGATTTTGTTTTCCTCATTTAGAATATCGATGATTGATTAGAACTGCAACCACATATATAACACTTTACTTACATCTTCGTATAACTCATAGAACAGCCGCGACCACAGCAAATCGCTTTAGATAATAGATGAATGTTCAACAAACAAAGAGTAAATTGATAACGTGAAGCGAACTGAAAGTGTAATTTGAATGGGTTTTTATTTTCTTTAAATCGGACACAAATCTATTTCGCTTGACTTGACGTCTGGACTTGGGAAATCTCTATCCTCTTGGTCGTCTTGGCTATTCGACGATTTCTCTCCCATTGTAGTCTTTGGTATTCAAACGAAACATGTGTGTATATTGTGACACTCAATTAAGTAGATTACCAGTGATATTGTGAATCAAACACTGGACAATATAAAGGAAATCCCAATTTGGAATCCTGCATCCTAATTCTTGACCCAGACAACACAAAAGGTTTGCAATAATTGTGACACTCAATTAAGTAGATTACCAGTGATATTGTGAATCAAACACTGGACAATATAAAGGAAATCCCAATTTGGAATCCTGCATCCTAATTCTTGACCCAGACAACACAAAAGGTTTGCAATGATAACTTCCAAACGGGACAATAGTTGAGGCACGTTGCAAGAGCCCACAAGTTTGTGTACAATCTCAAGTAACGGTACAGTCACTCTATCAATGAGATCCACAACCCCATGGGGAAGAAGGCCATTCCCTATCGGTAACAGCGCGTCTGTGACGAGAATGGTGGCGCTGGCCACGAGCAGAATCACGTAGAAGGATCGCATTCTCTTGACGATGTCCTTGGCTGCAGGGTATAATGTTAGACGTAAGAGGCTGTGTGGCTGAAGCGTTGACGCGCCGGTGTTTATATACTGCGTAAGTGACACCCCCACACGTTAGCTCTGATTTCATACAAGGATTATTGGGATCATCTCCTTCTCAAAGGATTTAGTGTCGCCTCGCCAATAATGAAAACAGCGTGTCAAAATCAATGCAGTCAGCACAAACAAGCTTTACACCCAAAAAACAACAGCTTGGCCTCTGATGAAAACGAATTGATTCAGACATGAACGAGACCCAGTGTCACAAGTGGGTTAATTCTGGGTATTACGCCTATGCAATTAAGATCATATGGCAGGCTTTAAAGAGGATGTCTGAAAGCAAAAACCAAATCTTCGTGCACTTGGAAGAGTTTCTTTATTGAAAAGCACATCGCAAAATGAATGTTACGATCATATAAAAAAAACGTCAATTATTCTTTGTACTTTAGCTTTAAGGCTACACGGCGTTCTAAACAATTTACTAAAGGGTCCCAGACTGATAACATGCACTTCTGTCGGGGCCGTTGACACCTTTCTCCTTTGTTTCCTTTAAAAAAAGCTTGAATAGGGACAAAATTATGCTTCTCATTGAATTTAAGGATTTGGGTCATAAGGGATATTCATAAAATTTATTCTCAGAATACAAATTATCCTTAGTTTCACTTTTTTAATATTCATTCATTTCGCTGCAGGGGGGCCCAATTTGTATTAATGTAGGAATCTATAAGTGTAGCATTTTAAACCAATTTTTATTGGACACGTTTTAAACGGTAACATAATTTAACCTAAACTATTTTGATCAGCCCAACAGCCCACCTCTTTTTATAGTTAAACTAACTCTACTTTATTTTATCTTATGAAAAAATGTTCCAGCTTTTGCATTTTGCTCTAGATGTTGAAGCATTTGAATTATTATGACGTAAAATATTTATATTTTTGAAAAGCCTAAAAGGTCAGAAGGTCAACGAATACGGAAGTTTCCAGAAAATATGATACGGTTGCACCAGGAAAAGATAATAACGACAACTTCACAGCGGTCAAAAAGAAATATAAGAATAATGTATGCTAAACTTGAATAAATAGACGGGATAAAAGATTTGGACGTTTCGGCTTAGAGCCTTAATACGCAAACAAAAGAAATAGAAGTAGAACAAGTAACAAAGCACGGTGGAAGTCTCATAGTTGCCAGAAGTAGGAATACAGGAAGTGAAAGAATATAAATATGTGTACTAAGAAAAATAAGGTAAAGGGTCTTAACGGACCAAAATATTTAGGGAAACCTAAAATCTAAGGAAAAAAAGACAGATGAAATGCCTGGAAATTAAGAGACATTAGTAGGAGAGTATTTAGTTCATACCATGTGGAGATATTGTTCCGAAAAGCTGAATAAATTTGTTCTCCATTTTTAACTCATTCTGGAGTGTTTGTGCAAGAAATAAGTGCCGTAATGGATACATCCAATGCACCTTCATGTTGCTCTCTGTTAATGTGAAGATACTGGGTAAAGTTTACCTTGTTCTATTTTCCGGAGATATTCTGTGAATCTATCTGCCAATCTAAGAAATAAGTGCCGTAATGGATACATCCAATGCACCTTCATGTTGCTCTCTGTTAATGTGAAGATACTGGGTAAAGTTTACCTTGTTCTATTTTCCGGAGATATTCTGTGAATCTATCTGCCAATCTCCTTCCCGTTTCGCCTATATAACTACAAGGACATCTACGGCACACAATCACATTTATCACATTCCGACTAACACAAGTGAAACCCTCTTTGATGGTAAAGGTACCTTTAGGGAAGATGATGCTTTCTTTTTTGTTTGGTGTGTATAGGGACACGTCCTAAATCTGATTCCCGAACATAGTTTAGTTCCAAAGTAAGACGGGTCAGCTCGAAGGTGACTATGAACCAGAAGGTCACCTAGATTTTATCCCGTCTGAAGACAATCAGTGGAGGGAATGAGAATACCCTGTTAGTGTCGGTGTAAGCAAGTAGTATGTTAGGATTCTTTATGAATATTTTTTAGCTTTCACATTGTGATGCTGATAGGTTAGTATGAGCTTGGTTCGATCCTCAAATTTGTTTTGGCGAGGCTTAAAATCGTCTTTACGTGTGATATTGCTGCTACGATTGAGTACCGAGACAAGAGTAGTTCAGGATAAGATCTGGAGCTTAACAAAGCCATCATCTTTTCTAAACAGACTTCATTAAGGTGGCAGAGCTGCCCTAGTCTTAGAATTTGTAAGAAAGATATTGAGTCTTTTCATGATTTGGGCTGGGAGGCTGAGTACAATAGGTAACCATGGCTGCTAGTGGGTTTGTAGTAGGCAGATGTGATTAATTGATTTTCTTTCAATGTTATCGTGATATCAAGAAAGTTTACAGATTGACCAGAGGTTTGGGAAGTAAATTTTATAAATGGATGAAATGAGATTAAGAAATCTATAAATTTTTTGAAGTTTATTAGTTTCCACGGTAGGGATGCCAATGAAGTCAACAATATAGCACCTCAATATACTTTCTCTACCATATACACAAAATAACCCATAAATAGGCAAGCATAGCTAGGGCCCATTTTGGTGTCCAAGGCTGCGCCACTAATTTGGTCCAAAAAATGCCAATTAAAATCAAAGAAATTGAGGTTGAGTACCAGTTCGGCAAATCTGATAATAGTGTCCCTAAGAATAGAAGAGTGTGGTTCATTTTCATGAAAAAATCGCTAATCGCATGTGGAATTAATTTGTATAAGGAGCTGATATTACATTTTACGTGTTTTATATCAGTGCTGATCTTCAGGTAATTAAATGTTATTAAAGCATGGGTTGAATCTTAATGTAAGCGGGTAAAGAGGTAACAAAGGGCTGAAAGGCCCCCATCTAGAAATTCTGGACTTCTATTAACAACGTGTAATGTTGAGGAAGATTTTGGAAAGGCTGATTCGGTAATGAGTTGTTTTATTTTTTGATGCATTATTTCATTATGGAAACAACAGGGTTAGTCTTGATGGGCTTATAGAATTTGTTATCATTCAAGTGTTCAATGGCATGTTTAATATATAAGTTTTTGTCCAAAACTACGACAGCACCAAACTTATCTTCAGGTTTAATAACATTGTCTGTACGTTTACGTAACGTAGACGGCTCCAGAGATTATTGTTTAGAGTAGTTGGAATGGCGAAGTTTAGGAAGAAAGAGATTGTTGAGATCATGGTTAGTGCTACTGATGTAGTGCTGATGTAGCGATGTAGAGCTTTTGATTGATCTGAGGGTGGCGTTGATGTGGATTTACGTTGTCCCTGAAAGGAGAACATTTCATCCTCCTGTTTTTGCTCTCTCTCTCTCTCTCTCTCTCTCAATCTCTCTCTCTCTCTCTCTCTCTCTCTCTCTCTCTCTCTCTCTCTCTCTCTCTCTCTCTCCCAAAAAAGACTCTCTATATTCTTATATACTTTTGATTGATCTGAGGGTGGCGTTGATGTGGATTTACGTTGTCCCTGAAAGGAGAACATTTCATCCTCCTGTTTTTGCTCTCTCTCTCTCTCTCTCTCTCTCTCTCAATCTCTCTCTCTCTCTCTCTCTCTCTCCCTCTCTCTCTCTCTCTCTCTCTCACTACCAGAAAAGGGATTCTGTATTCTCATAGATCGAAAAATAGTTATGAGACTCAGCTAGTAACTGATAGTGGATTAGTTTGTGTATGATAAATCTAGTGAGATTCAACAGCATATGGTTCGGATTACTTTTAAAGAGAAAGCGATGCTCACGTTTGTAGATATTGGTAAACCAATCTTGTCAAATTACACACTTTTCACCACCCAATGACAACATACAACTCTAGGTAAACCAATCTTGTCAAATGACACACTTGTCACTGCCCAATCACAACATGCAACTCTAGGTAAACCAATCTTGTCAAATGAAACACTTTTTACCGCCCAATCACAATATGCAACTCTAGGTAAACCAACCTTGTCAAATGACACACTTGTCGACGCCCAATCACAACATGCAACTCTAGGCAAAACTAACGAAGAAATAAACACAATGTGCAATTTAGTTAACTTTTTATTAAAACAATTTCAATTGAAGTAATGAGTTTGATGGTGATTCAAGTTACGAAATTCAGTTACTAAAGAACGTTAACATAGTTCACTGTTCTTCTGAATCCATCGAAGCTTCCAGCAATGCTTAAGACGTCTTGCCTAATTTTGATTTTATTTCTTCTTTTTTTTAATGTTATTTAAGTTATGTCAGTTATGTTCTGTACGAAATAAATGTTTCATGTCCGTTAATAAATCAGCTAACCTTGCTATAAAAACGGATTTGGCAATTGAAGACTTTTAAATTTGAATTTTTTGTTAATGTGAGCAATCTAATATTCTAACTTTATTAAATCGTTTTACGGAAGAAAAAAAAATAAATGTCCATGTTTTGTTTTGTTTTTTTTTTGTTTTTTTGTTGTTTTTTTTGCTTTTTTTAATGAGACGCGTATCTAATAATTATTTCGTTCATTGCGATGTTTGTTTTGTTTATTTTTTTTTTAAATATATTACATTTTTAAACAATAAATCTATTAATACATACAAGTTTTATTTTGGGAATTTGATGATTGTAATAATTCACAGCCATTCACATAGAAATTAGCAGGCCTCTAGCTGTGTCGGTGATATTACGCTCTCTGAGATTCTCCTTTAGATAAACATGGAGAATTGTTTTTCTTAAGTTGAAACAATAAAAGAGGACTATCTCGATGCCATGAAAATAATGTAATATTTGAATTTTGAAACAGATATTTCTCCATGAAAACACTTCAGACAGCCTTTGTAGTTTTCTCAGTGCCATTTCTATTGGTACCTACAGGTGTGAAGAAATACAAGTCTGTGTCTGCTATATTCCAATTTAATTCAACATTTTTTACAGAGAATAACAAATAACCGCAACAACATAAGAGGGATAGACCTGACGACTCCTCGCTAAAACCAGGGTATTTATAGTCACAGAGAAACAATGCTATGGATAATCACTAGGTAACAAAGTTATCTAGACTCACTACTAGATAACAATGTTTTGTAGAATCACTAGAAAACATTGTTATGTTGAATAACTAGATAAAAGTGTCTTGAAGTATCACTAGAGAAGCAGTTTTTTCTTTATCCTGAGTTTGTTTATTTAATGTAGATTCATTAAGAAACAGTGCTTTGTATATTCATTAAGGGAAAATGTTGTGTACATTCATAGGAAACTATGTCATGTAGATTCATTATGAAACAATGTTATATGATTCATTAGGGAACAATGTTATGAAGATTTATAGGGAACAATGTTATGAAGAATAATTAGGGAACAATGGTATATAGATTCTTTAGGGAACAATGTTATGTAGATTCATTAGGGAACATTGATGTGTAGATTCAATAGGAAACTATGATGTGTAGATTCATTAGGGAACAATGATGTGTAGATGTATAAGAGGAAAATGCTATTTAGATTCCTTAGGGAACAGTGTTATAGTATATTCATATGGAACAATAATATGTGGGTTCATAGGGAACAGTGTTATGTAGATTCATAGGGAACAATAGTATTTGGTTTGATAGGGAACAATGTTATGAAGATTCATAGGGAACAATAATATGTAGATTCATTAGGGAACAATGTAATGTATATTAATAGGGAACAATGTTATGTAGATTCATAGGGAACAATGTTATGTAGATTCATAGGGAACAAAGATATGTAGATTTATTAGGGAACAATGTTATGTATAAAAATAGGGAACAATGTTATGTAGATTCATAGGGAACAATGTTATGTAGATTCATAGGGAACAAAGCTATGTAGATTTATTAGGGAACAATGTTATGTAGACTCATTCATTTCATTCCATCGCCCTTAGCTGAATCCAAGAAATCATCATCTCTGACGGCAGCTGTCTTCACACCTCAGGTTAATGCAGAGGTTTGACACTTGCTAGTTTTATTTATTGTTTGATGGGTTTTAGAATTTAGATCATACTCTCAACTCTATTATCCCTCTCTACAGTTTACTCTTCCTTTTATTTTTTTGTCGTCACTCACTTCACTTTCAGTTTACGCCTTTAAATGTTAACAAACAAATATATGTGTGTTTCCTTGTTTCTCATTGATTTTTATAAAGTTACAAGCCATATTATATTAATTAATTTGGAGATTGAGAGTTCTTTTTAAATGTAGAAGGCAAAACACAAAAAAATAATTTCACACTTTTTGTTCACTCATCATTTAAGAACGTAAAGCAGCGGTGACCATAGAAAACTAGATAGGATTTAGTTTCATGGTGGAGGCATACTTTTTAAAGAAAAATAATTGGATTATATATCAACGTAAAACAAGTTAGGACATTGATGAAAATAAAGAGAAAAAAGGTTTTGAGTCTGGATTTGAATAAATTTATTAATCATTCTTGCGCAAATTATGTCTCCTGTCTTGGTTGTTTCGACACGTCGCGGCCATGAGATTTCATCTTCTTTCAATGCAGTGACAACCGGCTGCAGAGACATCAGCGTTTCGTTACTTAATAATGGCTGGGATGGTCATGGCCAGAATCGCTACACACTTCTGAGAGAACATTAACAAGGTCCTTAGCAAAATTTTGAAAACATGGACTTCTGTAGTCGACCTTTTCACCACACACTGACTCTATCACACCGCCAACTAAGACGTCAACGGCGTGCGTTATTGTCTCTATCAGATCAGGCACGCCACACTCACCGGAAAGAAATCCTAACAATTTCTCAACGGCTTCAGAAACATCTCCAACTACGTGAACAGCCGTGTGCTCAACTTTCTCGACTACGTCACCCACGGCGCCTAGGAGACCGCCAGTGCCTAAGAGACCACCGCCACCATTTCCACGCTGCAATGAAGCGTTGGTCAAGCCTATGATGAAGATGGCCACGAGCAGAATCACGCAGAAAGATTGCATTCTCTTGATGTTGTCGTTGGCTGTGAAGTAAAGTGTTGGACGTCAGCTGAGTTGTGGCTGAGATCCGAACGTGGCCGGCATTTATACACCGCACGTGTCATCAAAGCTCAGCTCTGTTTCCATTTATGGTGTGACGCGGTTGATCTTCGTCTTAAGGTCTCAGGTTTGTTTTGCCAATGATTGAAATTTTGTGTCAAAATCAATACGTCCAGCACCACCAACTGGGTGTTCGCTTTCATTGCTGTACTGCAGATACACACAAGGACCATCAAATGATACAAGTTGGCTAATTCTGGGGATTTTTTCTATGCAATTAATATTCTTGCAGGGGCTCTATAGTTGGCTTTTGAATTCAATAACAAGCTTAGGCTTCTCTATATGCTGTTAGTCTGTTGACAACAATGGGCTTTGGATGCACTTTGCAGATTTGATTATAAAAATTCTGACGGTCAAATAATGCTAAGTTCTTATTTTTCACATCACATATTCAATTTTAGTTTCGTTTAAAAGAGCGTTCTGACAAATAACCATCAGGAGCATATATATGTAGATATTAATTTATTTTTGGCGGGCTATATGTAGTATTACTAATATTTTTTAATGCTTTTCAAAATCGAACGTTTCAACCTTTATCCACAAAGTTTAGTTCTCCTCGTCAGTTGCGTATTTTACTGTAGGTAAAAGCACTCTCATAATTTGCGTTAAAATGTTGTTGTTTGAGTGTTGTTGTTGTTTTTTTTTATTTTGTTGTTTTTTTTTGTCGTTGTTATGACGCTAGCGATTGTGATAACTACACACAAGCTGGGGATTGTCGATAGGGAATTTGGGCGTCCCACATAGGGAGCTCAAATCACAGAGGTATCAGATTTGGGGTGCGGGGGGGTGGTCTGATATGAAGTAACTTGAAGGTTGGAGAATCGAGTTCAAACAGCTTGACATTTACTGCGTGGGTGAAGACTAAGTTTTTCAGAAGCTGGCAATAGAAAGAACGATTCTCAAACGTGCTAGAGCTGAAATGCCGTTAACGATCTTAAGGAAGTGTCTACTTCTAAACATCATATTAAAAAGTCGATTTTGTAGAACCTCTGGCACTTGTCTTATAAGCTAAGGGAACGAACTATGGAGAAGTTTAAAAAATTTAAACTTGTAACTTTGATTGACCATTTAAAAAATATTTTACTTAGTAAGCAATAGGAGGTGGAATTTTTATTTTAGAAATAAATTTTGAACTGATTGAATATGAAAAATGAAAAGCTAACAGAAACGTATTTTCCTGAGTTTGGATTCTATAACCCTTGCTTTATTTTTTTTAATATTATATGCTTGTGTGTTTGAAATACAAAATTACCAGTGGCGCTCCTGGAGATCATCACAAAGAAGATTCTTCTTTAAAGCTTAAATTAAGTTAACATAAAAAAAAACATACAGCTCCACATTTAGTTTTAATGAAGCTCGTTGTACCACATGGCCCAGTAAAAGGCGTAGTAAAGAGGATTAGCAGGTATGAGGGCGTCCACCCAAGTAAAAAAAAAATTTCTTTATATGGAGGAGTGGACGTTTCGTCCAACTGCAGTGTTTTGTCATGTGATGAAAGATAACAATGGAAAAATTTTATATAAATTGATTCACTTCATTCCGTCGTCATTCATCCATTTTACAAAACAGAAAACTCTGATGACAGCTGTCTTCTCATATCAGATGAATCTAGCTGTTCGACACTTACATTTTTTTTTCCATTTCTTATTTGATCATAGTAGACTTTAGATCCTCACATTTTCCTGAAATCCTTGTATCCGTTGTAAACTTTCATGCGTTGATGTTATTCACATGCAGTTCACGCGTATCATTGTAAAATTACTTTGTATGTGTCTTTTGGCTGTTTAGTAATATTTGTTTTATCATTTCTGTTTGTGATATCCTTCTATACTTAATTGTACACAACGTTTTAGCGCCCCGAAGAGTCCAGTCTATTTCAGTAGCATTCCATCTTTTGCCAGATACTTTCCCTTTGGATTGACTTTTGAAGGAAAAAAAATATATACTTCTCTTCAACTTTTATTTCCTTCTCTCGTCAGAGTGCGTACTTCGCTGTTGTTCTTATTTATTTCTTTATTCTTCTTAGATACTTTTTATCATCTATTCCTATATCCACTTTTCAAATGTTGATAGATACACATTTTCCCCGGCTTATTTACTTCACTAGTCTCACAATTATAGAGACCTCGCACTGCCTACAGCTAGATTAACCTCCTTAATTCTTCTATATTCCTGGAGGTCTACAACATATTCGAGAGGGTGATGAAAAATGAAAAAGAAGGAAGGAACTGCATTTCATAATCTCTGTTTTTATTACATTGTTATAACCATGCAGGATTAAAATCATCGATTTCCTATCATTAAAATAGTTCGCATTTATTTTGTATGTTTTTTTGTTGTAGTTTTTTTTTTAACTTATTTCCTACCATTGCGACTATATGCGTCTTCTGGGGTCGTGTCGGTTGCGACTAAATGCGTCTTCGGGCGTTGTGACCCAGTGTGTTCCAACTCGTTCTGGAAACATTTTCATTGGTATTTAAAATGACAAATTTATCACCAACTTCATGGGTGATTTCCATAAAGAAAACGTCAAGTTTTCATCTATATCTCTTGTATCAATATGCTTGTGACTGTGGTTTGTCTTATAGTTATCATATAAATACATTCTTGATAGGAGGTGACAAAAATCTATCATTTTGTTGCTATTCGCTTGTTTTTGTTTGGTCGTGATTTTTTTTTTCATTAATACAATACTTTTTCGTAAAATTATCTTGTTTCTTGGCATCTTGGCATCTTGTCCCTTGCACCTTATCCATGGCATCATATCCCTTGCACCATGCCCTTGGCATCATGTCCCTTGCACCATGTTCCTTGCACCATGTTCCTTGCACCATGTCCATTGCATCAAATACCTGGCACCAAATACCTAGCACTAAATCCCTTGCTTTTTATCCCTGGCATCATATCCCTTGCACAATGTCCTTGGCATCATGTCCTTAGCATCAAATCCCTTGGACCATATCCCTCACGTCATATCCCTTGCACCATGTTCTTGGCATCATTTTCCTTGCACTTTATCCCTGGCATCATTTCCCTTGCACCCTATCGCTTGCTCCCTATCCCTTGCACATATCCCTGGCATCAAATCGCATGCATCTGTCCCTGGCACCATGTACCATGCATCTGTTCAAGGCACCTTATCCCTTGCTCTGTGTCACGGGTACTATATTCCACGAGCAATGCACCACTACTCGTTGCCAGATCCCAACAAGTGTCCGCATAACACCTGTATCCCCTGCTGGTGGTTCGGCCATCTTTAGCGCCCAGAACTAATCAAATTATCTCACCGTCTTTTCTTTAGGACCACACGAATAGGAACCATATTCGAATTTTTGTCTTATTCTTATACCTGATGCTAGCAATGGATATGCAACCTGCGATATAAAAATAATCTCATCTTGTTGAGCGTGGAACAGGTGACTTGGTGAAGTTATCAGTCCTACTTGCTCCATATCTTTGTTGTTGTTGTTGTATTTTTTTTTGTCTCATTATTTTCACTGAATAGTTTAGTGGTGAGCATTTACGTTAACTAAGTTAAATATTAAATGATTTGGAAATATTTATTTCGCAGATGAAATGTGTTACAAATTTTTCAATAGGATTCTTTTACTGATCCTATTTAATTGAATTTTTTTCGTGTGCTAAATTGTAGATAGTAATTCTCAGCCTATTGATAAACATTCCAATAAAGATTACTTTTTCTTTTAAAAATACTGAATGAATTTAAACATACAACATCTAAAGCATTATTCAAACACACAAAATCAGCTATTGCATTATTTGTATAATAAGAAACCACACTTCCATGAAGAAAGTTTTGACATAAAAATGTGATATATTTTTTCCATGACAGCTGCAGTAGTAAGCTTGTCACCACTGAATGATTTAGAAACAATTAAAATTATTTCTTTTTGGGGGGTTTTATTGTTAGGAAACAATTCACCCTGAGCGAACTGATCTTTAGTAGTTGTAGAGAATCATATGTGATGTTACCTGAATAAAAAGGAATATTTGTAATGTAGCAAATGCATTTAACTTCAAATAATTCTCTCAATGGAGGGAATTTGGTTTTTGTAAGATTATTCGATTACACGATAAGTCTAAGTAATCGGGGTTGGATTTCTTTTTTAAGAAACTGTATTGCTTTTGCTCTCCTTGTATTTCAGCGCTAGGGGTCTACACGTGCCATGGAAGATTCTCATAGCTGAAGTGCATGAAAGATACTTTTAAATTTCAAAAGTTGTGCTTTAAAAACTATATATATATACTATCTGTAGCCCGCAAAACAAATGCCATCCGCCCAGGTCCGGAAACGAACACTTCCTTATCATCCCCATGTCTAGATTACGTTTATATTCGATACCACAAACCATTCTTAACCACAGATTCATAAATTGAGCCTATTTCCGTTAATCAGTAGAGAAGGAGGAGAAAATACAAGGTGAGCAAAAGCAATACAGTTTCTTTTTGGCATCGATTTTTTTTTCTTTGATATAAATGAATTTAGACTTGAAGCACGCACTGAAATTTCTTACCATTAAAAACACGCTCAATTCAAATTACGTTGCTAATGAATGTATGCTAAATTTAAATTTTAGTTTAGCGTAGAGTCGATAATGCCTTTTGGTTATTCTACATTAGTTGTATTCATTATAAGGCCATATATCAACTAGACGCACTGAGTCAAGTTGGCAAAATAAATAACTTTGAGTGCAGTCTGTTAAAATCGACGAACGAGGGAATATCAATACTGTAAGAGCAAACACACGTCTGAGTGGGCGTTCAGTAGCAGCATCGTACTTTGCCGCGCAGGACCGCACCAAGTTCATTTATTTGAATCACTGCACAATCTCAGGAAGGAATCTATCAAAAAACAAACAACAGCATCATACAAAATTACCGCCATCTCACAACATATGACGAACACACGTCGTATTACTACAATAAGGATTCACTAGCATGCAACTGTTTTATCAATTTTTGTTTTTCTTGGTGTTGTTTTTTCTATGATTAGGTGCCTTTACGATGTGGCTACTGGTCATTCCATTAGACACCTTCGTAAGTGATGAATCAAAATGACAGTCTTCTAGAAATGTAATACTTACAGTTTGTGTTGCCTTGTTTACGGTGACACCGTGGAGGCGAGTCCTTGAGTAAACGCACCAGAAGACAGCTATCTTAATAATGCAAATGATTGTGTCATATTTATTATTATTATTGTGTATACATAATTAAGATCAAAATATACTTTATAGTTTTTTGTCAGCAGATTGGAAGTTGATGTTGTTGATAGAGCTATTAATTTGTAGTAGTTCTTTCAGATTTTCGTTTTATTAACATAAACGTTGGTAGAGCAATTATTGTTTAGCTGTTCTTTCATATTCTTAATATAAGCGTTGGTTGGGCCATTAATTTATAGCAGTTCTTTCGATTTCCATTCTATTAATATAATTTTTGGTACAGCTACTTTATATATGTTCTTCCAGACTTACATGTTCTTTATATATATTTCTTGGTAGAGCTATTTCATTTATAGCCGTACTTTCAGATTTTCATGTTTTTAATATTAGTGTTGGAAGAATTATTGTTCACAACATAAGTGTTGGTAAATCTATTAAAAAGATAGCTGATCTTTCAGACTTTCATGTTCCTAATAAAAGAGTTGGTAGGGCTATTAATTTATAGCTGTTCTTTCAGACTTTCCCGTTTTTAACATAAGTTTTGGTAATTCTATTAAAAAGATAGCTGATCTTTCAGACTTTCGTCTTCCTAATAAAAGTGTTGGTAGGGCTATTAATTTATAGCTGTTCTTTCAGACTTTTTGGTTTTTAATATAAGTGTTGGTTAATCTATTAAAAAGATAGCTGATCTTTCAGACGTTTGTGTTCCTAATATAAGCCTTGGTAGAGTTATTAATTCATAGCTGTTAGTTATAGAATTCGTTTGAAAATGCTCCTTAGAAATGCATGTGATTTGATATTAAATTTATTGAGGGATTTGTTATATCCTATGTCATATCTGCCAATAATGTAGTACTTGTTTCACATTCTGTTGGAAAATTATTTTTATAATAAGAATATATTTAAATCAAAGTTTTTATTACTCAAATTACCACAAAGAACCAGTCTTTTTTTTATTTATTTTTTTTAATTCTCTATGTCTATTTCGAACCAACTCGTCTCAAAGTATTAATCCAACTGATCACTGATTAATTTTTACCTGCATGTTGTAAGCAAATACACAAATCAACGATAACACTTGTCACTGCGTGTTTTCATTTACATTTGAAAATCAACGATAATATTTGTATTTGCATGATTAAAGTTAATTTAGATAATCAGATATAATATGTGTACCTGCATTATATTAGCTAATATTTCAACTCTTTCATTTCGATTTTGATTTTGTTTTCCTAATTTAGAATATCGATGATTGATTTAGAACTGCAACCACATATATAACACTTTACTTACATCTTCTTATAACTCATAGAACAGCCGCGACCACAGAAAATCGCTTTAGATAATGGATGAGTGTTCAACAAACAAACAAAGAGTAAATTGATAACGTAAAGCAAACTCTAATTGTGATTTGAATGTATTTTTATTTTCTTTAAATCGGACACAAATTTATTTCGCTTGCCTTGACGTCTGGACTTGGTAAATCTCTATTCTCTTGGTCGTCTTGACTATTCGACGATTTCTCCTCCATTGTAGTCTTCGGTATTCAAACGAAACATGTGTGTTGATTGTGACACTCAATTAAGTAGATTACCAGTGATATTGTGAATCAAACACTGGACAATATAAAGGAAATCCCAATTTGGAATCCTGCATCCTAATTCTTGACCCAGACAACACAAAAGGTTTGCAATGATAACTTCCAAACGGGACAATAGTTGAGGCACGTTGCAAGAGCCCACAAGTTTGTGTACAATCTCAAGTAACGGTACAGTCACTCTATCAATGAGATCCACAACCCCATGGGGAAGAAGGCCATTCCCTATCGGTAACAGCGCGTCTGTGACGAGAATGGTGGCGCTGGCCACGAGCAGAATCACGTAGAAGGATCGCATTCTCTTGACGATGTCCTTGGCTGCAGGGTATAATGTTAGACGTAAGAGGCTGTGTGGCTGAAGCGTTGACGCGCCGGTGTTTATATACTGCGTAAGTGACACCCCCACACGTTAGCTCTGATTTCATACAAGGATTATTGGGATCATCTCCTTCTCAAAGGATTTAGTGTCGCCTCGCCAATAATGAAAACAGCGTGTCAAAATCAATGCAGTCAGCACAAACAAGCTTTACACCCAAAAAACAACAGCTTGGCCTCTGATGAAAACGAATTGATTCAGACATGAACGAGACCCAGTGTCACAAGTGGGTTAATTCTGGGTATTACGCCTATGCAATTAAGATCATATGGCAGGCTTTAAAGAGGATGTCTGAAAGCAAAAACCAAATCTTCGTGCACTTGGAAGAGTTTCTTTATTGAAAAGCACATCGCAAAATGAATGTTACGATCATATAAAAAAAACGTCAATTATTCTTTGTACTTTAGCTTTAAGGCTACACGGCGTTCTAAACAATTTACTAAAGGGTCCCAGACTGATAACATGCACTTCTGTCGGGGCCGTTGACACCTTTCTCCTTTGTTTCCTTTAAAAAAAGCTTGAATAGGGACAAAATTATGCTTCTCATTGAATTTAAGGATTTGGGTCATAAGGGATATTCATAAAATTTATTCTCAGAATACAAATTATCCTTAGTTTCACTTTTTTAATATTCATTCATTTCGCTGCAGGGGGGCCCAATTTGTATTAATGTAGGAATCTATAAGTGTAGCATTTTAAACCAATTTTTATTGGACACGTTTTAAACGGTAACATAATTTAACCTAAACTATTTTGATCAGCCCAACAGCCCACCTCTTTTTATAGTTAAACTAACTCTACTTTATTTTATCTTATGAAAAAATGTTCCAGCTTTTGCATTTTGCTCTAGATGTTGAAGCATTTGAATTATTATGACGTAAAATATTTATATTTTTGAAAAGCCTAAAAGGTCAGAAGGTCAACGAATACGGAAGTTTCCAGAAAATATGATACGGTTGCACCAGGAAAAGATAATAACGACAACTTCACAGCGGTCAAAAAGAAATATAAGAATAATGTATGCTAAACTTGAATAAATAGACGGGATAAAAGATTTGGACGTTTCGGCTTAGAGCCTTAATACGCAAACAAAAGAAATAGAAGTAGAACAAGTAACAAAGCACGGTGGAAGTCTCATAGTTGCCAGAAGTAGGAATACAGGAAGTGAAAGAATATAAATATGTGTACTAAGAAAAATAAGGTAAAGGGTCTTAACGGACCAAAATATTTAGGGAAACCTAAAATCTCAGGAAAAAAGACAGATGAAATGCATGGAAATTAAGAGACAATAGTAGGAGAGTATTTAGTTCATAACATGGGGAGATATTGTTCCGAAAAGCTGAATAAATTTATTCTCCATTTTTAACTCATTCTGGAGTGTTTGCGCAAGAAATAAGTGCCGTAATGGATACATCCAATGCACCTTCATGTTGCTCTCTGTTAATGTGAAGATACTGGGTAAAGTTTACCTTGTTCTATTTTCCGGAGATATTCTGTGAATCTATCTGCCAATCTTCTTCAAGTTTCGCCTATGTAACTACAATTACATCTACGGCACACAATCACATTTATCACATTCCGACTAACACAAGTGAAACCCTCTTTGATGGTAAAGGTACCTTTAGGGAAGATTATGCTTTTTTTTTGTTTTGTGTGTATAGGGACACGTCCTAAATCTGATTCCCGAACATGGTTTAGTTCCAAAGTAAAACGGGTCAGTTCGAAGGTGACTATGAACCAGAAGGTCACCTAGATTCTGTCCCATCTGAAGACAATCAGTGGAGGGAATGAGAATACCCTGTTAGTGTCGGTGTGAGCAAGTAGTATGTTACGATTCTTTATGAATATTTTTTGGCTTTCACATTGTGAGGGTAATAGGTTAGTATGAGCTTGGTTCGATCCTCAATTTGCTTTGGGAAGGCTTAAAAGCGTCTTTACGTGTGATATTGCTGCTACGATTAAGTACCGAGACAAGAGTAGTTCAGGATAAGATCTGCAGCTTAAGAAAGCCATCATCTTTTCTAAACAGACTTCATCAAGTTGGCAGAGGCGCCGTAGTCTTAGAAGTTGTGAGAAAGATATTGAGTCTTTTCATGATTTAAGGGTGGGAGGCTGAGTACAATAGGTAACCATGGCTGCTAGTGGGTTTGTAGTAGGTAGATGTGATTAATTGATTTTCTTTCAATGTTATCGTGATATCAAGAAAGTTTACAGACTGTCCAGAGGTTTGGGAAGTAAATTTTATGGATGGATGAAATGAGTTTAAGAAATCTATACATTTTTTAACGTTTATTAGTTTCCACGGTAGGGATACCAATGCAGTCATCAATAAACGACCTGAATATGCTTTCTCTACCATATATACAAAATGACTCATAAATGGGCAAGCATAGCTAGCGCCCATTTTTTGTGTCCAAGGCTACGCAACTAATTTGGTCCAAAAAATGGTAATTAAATCAAAGAATTTGAGGGTGGTTACCAGTTCGGCCAATCTGATAATAGTGTCAGTAGTGATAGAATACTGTTGTTCACTTTCAAGAAAAAATTGCTAAGACCGTCTGCATGTGGAATTAATTTGTGTAAGGAGCTGATATTAGGTTAAAAAAAAGGCAAGTGTTTTTTTATCAGTGGCAATGTTTAGGTAAGTTAATGTTATTAAAGCATGGGTTGAATCTTTAATATAAGCTGGTAAAGAGGTAACAAAGGGCTGAAAGGCGCCATCTTGAAATTCTGGGCTACTATTAACAACGTGTAATGTTGAGGACGATTTTGGAAAGACTGATTCGTTAATGAGTTGTTTTATTGTTTGATGCACAATTTCATTATGGCAACAACAGGGTTAGTCTTGATGGGCTTATAGAATGTGTTATCATTCAAGTGTTCAATATCATCTTTAATGTATTAGTTTTTTGTTGTCCCAAACTACAACAGCACCTCCCTTATCTTCAGGTTTAAATACAAACAACTTGACGTTTGCGTAACGTAGACAGCTCCAGATATTCTTGTTTAGAGAGGTTGGAATGGCGAAGATTACGAAGAAAGAGATTTTTGAGATCCTGCTTAGTGCTACTGATGTAGTGCTGACGTAGAGATCTAAAGCTTTTGATTGATCCGAGGGTGGTGTTGATGTGGATTTACGTTGTCCCTGAAAGGAGAACATTTCATACTCCTGTTTTTGCTCTCTCTCTCGCTTTCTCCACCATAAAAGTAGTACTGTTTTCTCAAAATTCGAAAATTAGTTATGAGAGTCAGCTAGTAACTGATAGTGGATTAGTTTGTGCATGATAAATCTCGTGAGATTCAACAGCATATGGTTCGGATTACTTTTAAAGAGAATGTGATGCTCACTTTTGTAGATATTGGGGCTTAAACTGTGGATCATTCGTTTATGACTGTGAACGATAAGCTCCATTCTTTGAAACGAAAGTCTCCTCTCTATAGAGAACTACTCACAGTCAAATAATAACATGCTAATCTAGGCAAAACAAACTTCTCCAACGACACACATGCCACCGCCCAATCACAACATGCAACTCTAGGTAAAGAGACCTTGCCAAATGACACACTTGCAACCGCCCAATCACAAAATGCAACTCTAGAAAAACCAACCTTGTGAAATGACACACTAGTCACCGCCCAATCATGACATGCAACTCTAGGTAAACAAACATTGTCAAATGACACACTTTTTACCGCCCAATCACAATATGCAACTCTCAGTTATGTTCTGCGCGAAATAAATGTTTCATGTCCGTACGATATTAGTTAATAAATCAGCTAAGCTTGCTATAAAAACGGATTTTGCAATTGAAGACCTTTAAACGTGATTTTTTTGTTAATGTGAGCAATCTAATAATCTAACTTGATTAAATCGTTTTATGGAAGAAAAAAATAATTTTCCATGTTTTGTTTTTTTCTATTTTTTAAATGAGACGCGTATCTAATAATTTTTTCGTTCATTGCGATATTTTGACACGATCACCTAAAAAGTAATCCAAAGATCTCTTTATCACTTTCGTTTTTTTAATACTTGCATCTATGTCGGTTCAATCAAAATATTTTAGTTAAAATTAATTAGTTGTTGTCTTTTGTTGTTTTTTTTTATTTTGTTTTTTTAAATATATTACATTTTTAAACAATAAATCTAGTAATACATACAAGTGTTATTTTGGGAATTTGATGATTGTAATTATTCACAGTCATTCACATAGAAATTAGCAGGCGTCTAGCTGTGTCGGAGATATTACGCTCTCTGAGATTCTTCTTTAGATAAACGTGGAGAATTGTTTTTCTTAAGTTGAAACAATAAAAGAGAACTATCTCGGTGCCATGAAAATAATGTAATATTTGAATTTGGAAACAGATATTTCTCCATGAAAACACCTCATACAGCCTTTTAGTTTTTTCAGTGCCATTTCTATTGGGTACCAACGGGTGTGAAGAAATACAAATCTGTGTCGCTATATTCCAATTTAATTCAAATTTTTTTACAGAGAGTAACAAATAACCGCAACAACATAAGAGGGATAGACCTAACGAGTCCTCGCTTAAACCAGGGTATTTATAGTCACAGAGAAACAATGTTAAGGATAATCACCAGGTAACAAGGTTATCTAGACTCACTACTAGAAAACATTGTTATGTTGAATAACTAGATAACACTGTCTTGAAGTATCACTAGGGAAGCAGGTTTTTCTTTACCCTGAGTTTGTTTATTTAATGTAGATTCATTAAGAAACAGTGCTGTGTATATTCGTTAAGGGAAAATGTTGTGTAGATTCATATGGAACAATGTTATGTAGATTCATAGGGGACAATGTTATGTAGATTCATTGGGAACAATGGTATGTAGATTCATTAGGGAACAATGTTATGTAGATTCAATAATGAACAATGATGTGTAGATTCATTGGGGAACAATGATGTGTAGTTTCAATAGTGAACAATGATGTGTAGATTCAATAGGGAACAATGATGTGTAGATTCAATAGGGAACAATGTTATGTAGATTCAATAGTGAACAATGATGTGTAGATTCAATAGAGGATAATGATGTGTTGATTCAATAGTGAACAATGATGTGTATATTCAATAGGGAACAATGATGTGTAGATTCAATAGTGAACAATGATGTGTACATTCAATAGGGAACAATGATGTGTAGATTCAATAGTGAACAATGATGTGTAGATTCAATAGGGAACAATGTTATGTAGATTCAATAGTGAACAATGATGTGTAGATTCAATAGAGAACAATGATGTGTAGATTCAATAGTGAACAATGATGTGTAGATTCAATAGTGAACAATTATGTGTAAATTCATTAGGGAACAATGTTATGTAGATTTTTTAGGGACAATGTTATGTAGATTCATTAGGGAACAATGTTATGTAGATTCATTAGGGAACTATGTAATGTAGATTCATTAGGGAACAATGTTATGTAGATTCATAGGGACCAATGTTATATGATTCATTAGGGAACAATGTTATGAAGATTCATTAGGGAACAATGTTGTGTAGATTCAATAATGAACAATGATGTGTAGATTCATTGGGAAACAATGATGTGTAGTTTCAATAGTGAACAATGCTGTGTAGTTTCAATAGGGAACAATGATGTGTAGATTCAATAGTGAACAATGATGTGTACATTCAATAGGGAACAATGGTGTGTAGATTCAATAGTGAACAATGATGTGTTGAGTCAATAGTAGATAATAATGTGTAGATTCATTAGGGAACAATGTTATGTAGATTCATTGGGGAACAATGATGTGTAGATTCAATAGTGAACAGTGATGTGTAGATTCAATAGGGAACAATGTTATGTAGATTCATTAGTGAACAATGATGTGTAGATTCAATAGAGAACAATGATGTGTAGATACAATAGTGAACAATGATGTGTAGATTCAATAGTGAACAATGATGTGTAGATTCATTAGGGAACAATTTTATGTAGATTTATTAGGGAACAATGTTATGTAGATTCATTAGGGACAATGTTATGTAGATTCATTTGGGAACAATGTTATGTAGATTCATTAGGGAACTATGTAATGTAGATTCATTAGGGAACAATGTTATGTAGATTCATAGGGAACAATGTTATATGATTCATTAGGGAACAATGTTATGAAGATTCATTAGGGAACAATGTTATGTAGATTCATAGGAAACAATGGTATGTATATTAATAGGGAACAATGATGTGTAGATTCAATAGTGAACAAATGTGTAGATTCATTGGGGAACAATGATGTGTAGATTCATTAGAGGAAAATGTTATGTAGATTCATTAATAAACTTTGTTATATTAGATTCATAGGGAACAATGGTATATAGATTCATAGGGAACAATTTTTTGTAAATTCATTAAGGAAAAATGTTATGTAGATTCATTAGGGAACAGTGTTATGTAGATTCATAGGTAACACTGGTATTTGGTTTTATAGGGAACAATTATATGTATGTTCATAGGGAAATTTGTTATGTATATTAATAGGGAACAATTTTATGTATATTCATAGGGAACAATGTCATGTATATTAATAGGGGACAATTTTATGTAGATTCATAGGGAACAAAGTTATGTAGATTTATTAGGGAACAATGTTATGTAGATTCATTCACTTCATTCCATCGCCCTTAGCTGAATCCAAGAAATCATCATCTCTGACGGCAGCTGTCTTCACGCCTCAGGTTAATGCAGAGGTTTGACACTTGCTAGTTTTATTTATTATTTGATGGGTTTTAGAATTTAGATCATACTCTCAACTCTATTATCCCTCTCTCCAGTTTACTCTTCCTTTTCTTTTGTCGTCACTCACTTCACTTTCAGTTTACGCCTTTAAATGTTAACCAGCAAATATATGTGTGTTTCCTTGTTTCTCATTGATTTTTATAAAACTACAAGTCATCTTATATTAATTAGGGTGGAGATTGATAGTTCTTCTTAAATGTAGAATGCAAAACAAAACAAAATAATTTCACACTTTTTGTTTCCTCATCATTTAAAAACGTAAGGCAGCGGTGACCATAGAAAACTAGATATGATTGAGTTTCATGGTGGAGACATACTTTTTAAAGAAAAATAATTGGATTATATATCAACGTAAAACAAGTTAGGACATTGACGAACATAAAGAGGAAAAAGGTTTTGAGTCTGGATTTGAATAAATTTATTAATCATTCTTGCGCAAGTTATGTCTCCTGTCTTGGTTGTTTCGACACGTCGCGGCTATGAGATTTCATCTTCTCTAAACCGGCTGCAGAGACATCATCGTTTCGTTACTTAATAATGGCTGGGATGGTCATGGCCTGAATCGCTACACACTTCCGAGAGAACATTAACAAGGTCCTTAGCAAAATTTTGAAAACATGGACTTCTGTAGTCGACCTTTTCACCACACAGTGACTCTATCACACCGCCGACTAAGTCGTCAATGTAGTGCGTTAGTGTCTCTATCAGATCAGGCACGCCACACTCACCGGAAAGATTTGTTAACAAATTCTGAATGGCTTCAGAAGCTTCTCCAACTACGTGAACAGCCGTGTGCTCAACTTTCTCGACTACGTCACCCACGGCGCCTAGGAGACCGCCAGTGCCTAAGAGACCACCGCCACCATTTCCACGCTGCAATGAAGCGTTGGTCAAGCCTATGATGAAGATGGCCACGAGCAGAATCACGCAGAAAGATTGCATTCTCTTGATGTTGTCGTTGGCTGTGAAGTAAAGTGTTGGACGTCAGCTGAGTTGTGGCTGAGATCCGAACGTGGCCGGCATTTATACACCGCACGTGTCATCAAAGCTCAGCTCTGTTTCCATTTATGGTGTGACGCGGTTGATCTTCGTCTTAAGGTCTCAGGTTTGTTTTGCCAATGATTGAAATTTTGTGTCAAAATCAATACGTCCAGCACCACCAACTGGGTGTTCGCTTTCATTGCTGTACTGCAGATACACACATGGACGACCAAATGATACAAGTTGGCTAATTCTGGGGATTTTGTCTATGTAATTAATATTCTTGCAGGGGCTCTATAGTTGGCGTTTGAATTCAATAACAAGCTTAGGCTGCTCTATATGCTGTTAGTCTGTTGACAACAATGGGCTTTGGATGCACTTTGCAGATTTGATTATGAAAATTCTGACTGTCAAATAATGCTCAGTGCTTATTTTTCACATCACATATTCAATTTTAGTTTCGTTTAAAAGAGCGATCTGACAAATAACCATCAGAAGCATTTATATGTAGATATTAATTAATTTTTGGTGGGCAATATCTAGTATTACTAATAATTTTAATGCATTTTAAAATCGAACGTTTCAACCTTTATCCACAAACTTTAGTTTCCCTCGTCATTGCCGGATGTTACTGTAGGTAAGAGCACTCTCATAATTTGCGTTAATATTTTGTTGTTGTTGTTGTTTTTTTTTTTTTTTTTTTTTTTTTTTTTTTTTTTTTTTTTTTTTTTTTTTTTTTTTTTTTTTTTTTTTTGTTGTTGTTTTGTTGTCTAGTATCGACTATGTGGATGTTCTAAATTTGCTGAAGTTTTAGAAATAATGTCGTGTGTTAAGAATGTGTACAGACTATTTTCAGTTAAGAGAATGAAATCTTAGAGTCAAAGGTTGCCTAAACAACAAATTGTATGAAGTTGCTTTTTTTAAAGAGAAGTGGTGCGATGAATAATTTGATATAAATATGACATAATTCGAAGCATTCAAAAGTAAATTGTCTTCCAAAAAAAAATGTATCATCATTTTGTTCTAATATAGATGAAGTACTAATGAATTTTCTAACAGGTGTATTGCATTGCATTTTCTGAAAGGCGAATAACTTCATTACATCTAATAGCTATGTTTTTTTGTTTTTTTTTTTGAATAGCCAAGATAAAAAGAACTTTGGTCTGCACAAAAGCACTTTCTTGTAAGACCATTAAAAGGTACTTGGCTATCTATCAAACTGGTTAAGTATGTATGCTTTTACGTCCAGTGTGTGCGTATTTACGGTCAGTGTGTATGTATTTACGTTTAGTGTATGAAATTATGATCAGTGTGTATGTATTTTAGTTCATCACGTACGTATTTAATTTACGATCAGTGTGCATGTATTTAAGTTCAGTGTCTATATGTATTTACGTTCAGTGTGTCTGTATTTAAGATCAGTGTGATATAAATCTGACCCACTAAGATAATGGCGTGATGGCCGGCAGCGCTTCCTACGCTAATCAGCTCATTAAATCTAATGTTATTTTTAGATGGCCTGTTCACCTCTGGTTACACACGGCACTCTTTATTCGAGACATTGTTCCCCGTGAAATAGCCAGACGAGCGTTTAAATCATTCACATGTCAAATTTTAATATGAATTTACAAATTAATTTTTAAGACCGTCTTCAATAACATAAATCATCTATTGCCCTTGGTTTAAAAAAAAAATTTCTTCGAATAGATTAATCGAAGCTCAATGATACCTTTAGGTCACACTTTTCCACCTTGTAGAAACTACAACAACCTTTTTTTTTTTTTTCGACCCTTTCGCTATTTATTTACAAATGATGGCTCAATCTTTCAAATGATCAAGATTTGAACGTAATTTTGCGAGATAACGCCCTCAGATCTAACGTGGAACCGTACAACGGCGCGGATGTTGATGTTCATGGATCTAATGAAGTTAATTTAAGAGCCCGAAGACTGGAGGCAAGGTTTCGGGACGCCGTAGGATCGGCGGCACCGATTGTCGGCCGGGAACTTCGGCAAGATGATGTTAGTGTCCAGCTGACTGTTAGGTCTGAGGGTAGGGCTGATTTTGTTCTAGAAGTAAGGTGCTCTTCGAATCTACAAGAGCTGTTTTCCGGAACACAGAATCGTATGTAAGCTGCTAATGTTTGGTTGTTTTGTTGTTGTTTTTTTAATTATTATTAAAATTTTATTTTTGATTTAAAGTTCGAAATGATTTCTTCCTAAGATACGTGACCTACTGAGAGAAATAATCGCGCAAACTATTCAATTGAAACATGAGAAAATTAAAGACCAGTTTTACTGAAGTTCTCAAAATTTATTAAGCTTTTTTTTTTAATATTTTTTTATTTTTATATAATTTTGAAAAATATATTTTTACACTACTTTGTTTTTGGCCGCGGAAGTGGGGGGTACTTGGCTATACACATCGAACATCGCATCATTTCATGGCTACGATAATTACATATTTCTGCTTAGTTGGTTCTTTGAAAATGACATTTTAAAATCATATTTGCCACTTGCAGGGGTCCTTGTAGAGACAGACAACTGATGAATCAAGATGGGTGAGTTGTGGTCTCTGCTGTTACCAGAATGATTTTTAGTTAATCCAGTTTTATAAACTGCGTTTTACCGTTAAATAAACCTCACACACAAAAAAAAAAAGAAAAGCGTATCTGTGACCATTTGGGGCGGCCACCCCCCAACCCAGCGCGACCACCCCCAACCCAGTGGCGGATAGTGGAACTCCTCCGGCTAATGGAGGACTGCTGTGAATAGCCAAACACACAGCCGCGAACCAACTGGCAACGTACGATGTGAGCAAGTTCCACCGGTTGGTGGACAATTTACGCTCATTGAAACAACTGAACTGGGGTAGGTAATGCAATTATAGAAGGAAAAGGTTTAAAAACTGGTCCACACAGACTCGGCGCGTCTCAACTGTATGGTCGCCTACAACGTTACGGACACCGAAATGACGTCTTGTGATCATCCATTACATCACAATAACAAATCGTCCAAGTCAAATGATCCAGGGGGTCTCGTGCTATTAATGTGAGACTAAGAAACAAAACAGAAAATATTCAATGTTAAATTATAGAACTCAGACACTGGACCACAATAAAAATTTTAAAAAGCACAGCTTTAGATTTTAATTTCGAATGCATCAAAGGAAATAAATGAAGATCAGTTCGTTGTAGACATTTTTTTTAAATAAATTAAAAAATAATTACAAGTCAGAACTTTCAACCGTGCATTTTAGTTCAACATTAATATTTTCAGATCATAATCTCATCACCATACTCAAGACCTGTTTCACCATCATCAATGAAGCTACAGCTGAGGGAGTGCCAGAAGGGGGGTTCTGGCGAACTTCACCCTCATTCCTCCATTTTGACTGAAGTCCGATGGATCCGTAGGTCATTTGGGGACATTAGCGGCATGAATGACCGAGAGACTGACCATGAGAACCAGGTGTTTAGCCGATTGGATTGTTTCTATATTTGAAATCGTGTGATGATGTACTAGAGTAGTGGTTCTCAACCTGCCGTGACCTTTAATTCAGTTCCCCATGATGTTTCGACCCCCCCCCTCATTAACACAATTATTTTCGATGCTACTTCATAACTGTAGAGTATATGTGTTTCCTATGGTCTTCTTAGGTGAACCCTGGGAAATGGTTATTCGACCCCCAGGTTGAGATCCGCTGTACTAGAGTAAAAACAAACCTGCATCTGGGAATAAAATCTTTGTTTCCCAATTAAACAATTTTTTTGTTAACTGTTTACATAGCTGTAGAGATTTAACTAAAATTTTTGAAATTATAAAAAATGTTAACCGTATGTTTTAAATAAGATAAGATCATATTCTTCTATTGATCCAAATAAACGAAATGTTTCTTTTTTTTATTACATTGTGTATTTTGAATAGAGCACATAATAAATTAATATTCTCACCAAGACAACAGTTTGTAGTAAACAAAGTTTAAACACAATACATCTAAAGTATTTCTCTTGCGTAAAAAATGAGAAATAAAAGTCTACTCCTTTAGAAACAATAATTACTTAACAAGTTATCATTTAGATTTGGTAACCCCTGGGGGAGTCCATAAATATTTTCACGGTAATTCCCCTTCTAAAGTCATCTTACTTCAGTAAGAGTCTCAAGTCGTTTGCGTTTTCGTTGTTCACAAAATAGCTTGAAGAGACGTTCACATTTGGCAATAGCTTTAATGGCATTGATACACTTTATTAATGAATTTAGAACAGGGGGAATGTTATTTGCTGCTTAGTTTTCCCAATGAATAACACAACGCACAAGTAGCATTTCTGGATTATCGTCGTTCATCAATTTTAAGCAGCCTTGTTCGTGCCCATCACATTAGGGGCCCCATCTGCAGAACAAGATGTTATATTTTTCATTGGTATATTATTTACATCTAATTAATTTTTTTAGCTTATTATATATATATATTAGGCGGTAGTGGTGCTTTCTAATAATTTACAGAACAACATTTCTTCAGCAGCAAAATAGCCTTTATCAATATATCTTACGTAAGTTATCAATACAGCCTCACTGTCTCTCAAAGTTCATTCATTTGCACTGAGAATTTTCTAGTTTTCAGCTTTTCAACCAGTTACATTTCAAAATCTTCACTCATTTCGTGCATTCTTCGGCAAACAGTATTGTTACTGAGTGCCATAGCTTTCACGTCTTTGTCATCTTTTCCAGAATCGTTTTAAGAAATACTGATACTGATGGTTTGATAAAATTTTTCCCCTATTGTATTATTTTTTCCCAGATTTAGCGATGAGTAAGGAAATTGCATAACTAGTCTCCTGAGTACAATTGACAGTTACAGTAGGAGAAGAAAATAGAGACGTTAATGTTGCTCTCTTTTTTTTTCAAAATACAAGTTAAATCATAGTAGACGGCTGGTTTTCAAATTTCAGACAGCTGATTTTCCAATTGCCCCCTCTAACAATCAAATTGCCCCCCTGTGGGACGTGGGCCCCCACGTCGGGGAACACCGCTTTAAATAGATACCTATTTAAAGGGAGATTAACAAACATTCTGAAACTTATTTAGTATATCAAAATTATCTCCCCATTTAGAAAATCTAACTTAAGGCATAGTATTCGTTTTCGCTTGTTAATTTTTTTGTAATGTTGGTACCCTGGAAATATTTATGTCAAACTGCCTGAGCTCAAACTTACAAACATACCTTATTACATTTTTTTCACAGGTTGACAAAGAGAGCTCAAGAAGATCACTCGACGGATTAACACATAGTTGTGATTTCAAACTCCACAATTTCTGATCCCATTAATAGTTTACTATATTTTATCCGCTATCGTCAGTGACACAGGAAAAGAGCTTTATGGGTGTTAAATAAAATAATTTTTATTTTAACAAATCCTTTGTTTAAAAAAAAGTTGTTTTTTTCCAAAAATGTGTAAGGCGAATAAAAAGAGTTTACCCCCCCCCCCCTTTTTTTTTAACGTTTCAGAATTGTTCCACTCAAATGGCTAAAGAAAGCGCGGGGATACTCATGATCTTATTGTTCTTTGTTTCAGCTCAATTGAGAGATCACAAAGTCGTTCAAAATTGAGTTAGAAGATTTGACCCAGAGAAACAGACACATGAACCAACAGACACATGAACCAACAGACACACTTGCTAGCTAAATAAAAGTGTGCTGCATGCACCTTACTATCAAGTGATTAAATTATACAACAATTTATTTTATTTTTTACTTATTCATACTTTTAGGTAGAAGGTACATCATTTATTATATTTCTCTGCCCAAAGACTTGAATCAAAGTCGTATCATGTTGATTATATATATATATATTTAATACTGGACTATGTAAATAGAATTATACTAGAGTTGAAATAAATGAAGTCAATTATTCTGCGTTCAGTAAATTAGTTAAATAATTATTTAAATATGGTTCCTTAACAGAACCCAGTCGCAGGAGATGACACTGTCTCGTTAGTAATACTTAGTTTTATATCTTTTCTTGTTGTTGTTGTTGTTGTTGTGGGATCTAGATAGAAACTTTCACAAATTAAAAGTAATTAAAAATTACATTTTTAATCGCTATATTTTTTTAAAGAGAAAATAATATTTACATAAGGTGTCATAACATTTATTTTTAAATATTGCGCTCATATTTTGCTCTGTAAAGAAATAAGTGTTAACAAAGCTTGCAAGTCAAATTGGTGGTTGAAAGAATGTTCATGTTTCAATTGCATTGAAGAAAATGAAACTGCATTTATTTTTAGGTCACATGTTAAAAAATTAAATTTGAAGACCTCAGGAATAATCACCATCTCCATGATGTTTATTATTTTGTATGTGTTGTTGTTTAATACTTGGTTAAGTTCAACTGGTGGAGATTGTTTTCTGAAAACAATAACATTGTAGATTGATTCACCTCAGCTTCTCACATATTGATTTTTTTATGTGGTGTTTTTTTAAGGCTAGTTAACTTCAATGGATGGAGATTATTTTTGTTGTTGTTGCAAGTTTTAACATTATAGATTGATTCACCTCAGCTTTTTACTTATTGATTTTCTTTATTAAGAGTGTGTTCTCTTTTTTCGGTTTCATCCGATCTAAGTGTTAAATTAGCTTTTGGGAGCTTGAATCAGCTGAAATAGCATGGACACAACAAGCACTATACACGTACTCGATCAATCAATCAATATTATTCTGATTAAATCAAGCAGAGTTAATGAGGTTATTATTCTAGTCTCCAGCTTAAAAAATTGGGTGGTTTACACAAAAGAGTGAAATTTATTGCAAACCTACCAGTGCACTTGATAGAATTTGACACAGTGCGCCTTGAGATAAACATGCATGATGGAATATATATGATGGAGTATTTATGATGAAGTATTTATGATGGACTGTTTAATTGAGTGTTTTTGATGGAGTGTTTAATTAATATGAATTGTGTGTGATGGAGTGTTCATCATGGAATATTTATGATGGACAGCTTATGGTGCCATTTTTTGGTGATATATGTTCATATGATACGATTGGGGATATATGTACACATGATACGTTTGGTTATGTCTCAACGGCTATGTTTGGGTACATATTACTAGGTGGTTATCTTGGGCAATATGTTTACATAATTACATTAGTGGCTTAACATGTTCAGAGCAGATACTACAAGTCTTATTTTAATGATAAACAATGTAATAATGTGGCTCTATGTCTTCTATAAAGGGGAAACCTAATAAATCTATTCATTTTAGCAGAGACTTCATGTGACTGTTGGGATATATCTGCCACTATTTTTTTAGTCATTTTTAGCCACCGGCACTCAAAAAACTTAATATACTTCCTTTTAATTTTTTCCAAGTGATAAAATCAGAAAACATTTTATACTTTCACGTTCGCTTTCAAACACTTGAACCTAGGAGTCTAGGAAAGCTCAGCGATGAAGAGTCAATTCAAACACTTGAACCTAGGAGACTAGGAAAGCTCAGCGATGAAGAGTCAAGTGGTGACTGTCCCTGCCACATATTGAGATATGACTTGTGCTACACTTCATTAAATCCTGGTTTAGTCTCCCCGCCGTTACAAAAAAATTTTATTTTTTTTTAAATTATCTTCAGCTCTGAGTGATGGAAAACCAGGTAAATATTGTGGAGAGTCCAGACCTTGGGTAGTCGAGGTTCTCTAAAATATCGCTTTTTGCAGTGTGCGAGAAAGAATAAAAGATGCTGAAAGTGTAGGGGGAAAAACTATTTTTTAAAGTATATTTTTAAAAAGATTTTCTCTCTTCGCGCATTTCTATCTTGTGTGTGGCTGGAACAATATCAATTTTTTGTAGACACGTTACATTTTGAGATTTTTCATGTGGTGTTCACATGATGAACGGCTGGAAAAGAATCCTGGGTCGACGGCTGAAAAAAATCCTGGGTCGACGGCTGGAAAAGAATCCTAGGTTCACGGCTGGAAAAGAACCCTGGGTCCACGGCTGGAAAAGAATCATGGTTGGGACATAGTTGTGTTGAGACTGTCGCTCAAAATATCACTGTTGACCGAGTCCGCTTCGAGATTGAGAGAACGGGTGGGTGAGTGAGTCCAGATCTATTTTATTTGTGTGTTCAATTAATATATGATTATCTAAATGTCAGTGAAAAAACTCCACTATAACCCGAACACCGTTTTTGACAATTTCTATTGACTTGTTTTTGACAATCATGTCAAGGTTCAATCACGTGTCACATGTTGTAGTGACGGGGTGGCTATCACCAGCGCACCGTTAAAAAAAAAATGCGAGCCTTCCTGGCAACACCACCCTTTCAATGAAAGCATATTTCGTCTGGACTCCCAGATCCCCTTTTGTGCCTTCCATTCAATTATTCAGTCTAATATTTTAAATATTTTACCAAATATTGCCAGCTCATCTGAGGTGATTGTTACCGGTTTAAGCATTAAATCAATAGTTAGAAATTTTAAATCAGCGGTTACACTGACATGCGGGAGATCAGACCCCAACAGGAAAATATTTTTTTTTTTATTTTGTTACACGAAAGCTAACATGCCAGGCTTTTATATTTTTTTTTTTTTTTTTTTTACACGAAAGCTAACATGCCAGGCTTTTATTTTTTTTTTTTTTTTTTTTATATAAAAACTAACATTCCAGGCTTTTATATTTTTTTTTTTT
>CAXITT010000042.1:228202-247516 GCA_964033795.1 Lymnaea stagnalis
TTTTGTTACACGAAAGCTAACATGCCAGGCTTTTATATTTTTTTTTTAATTTTGTTACACGAAAGCTAACATGCCAGGCTTTTATATTTTTTTTTATTTTGTTACACGAAAGCTAACATGCCAGGCTTTTATATATTTTGTTACACAAAAGCTAACATGCCAGGCTTTTATATATTTTGTTACACAAAAGCTAACATGCCAGGCTTTTATATATTTTGTTACACAAAAGCTAACATGCCAGGCTTTTATATTTTTTTTTTTATTTTGTTACACGAAAGCTAACATGCCAGGCTTTTATATATTTTTTTTTTACACACGACTTTTCGAAAGTTCTTATTTGTTTAATTTCATGTTTATTAAAAAATGAACCGATGTCCTGTTACATTTTACAGATTGAAACCTCCTTTCAGATATATTTCACCCGTAGCATTCTGTCCTGTTTTCAACAATGAAATGCTTGATCTAAAGCAGGAATAATAACTACGTTAAAACCATTCCGAAAAAAAAACAACGTGAAATGTTTGCTTGTTTTGTCGCTTTGTTATTTTTCATACATTGATTATATTGACCTTAATTAGACATAACATTGATTATAGTGACCCTAATTAGATAAATAACAATGATTATATTAACCTTGTTTAGAAATATGATTGATTATGTTGACCTTATTTAGAGATAACATTGATTATATTGACCTTACTTAGAAATAAAATTGATTATACTGACCTTGCTTAGACATAACATTGATTATATTGACCTTACTTAGAAATAACATTTGATTATATTGACCTTACTTAGACATAACATTGATTATATTGACCTTACTTAGACATAACATTGATTATATTGACCTTACTTAGACATAACATTGATTATATTGACCTTTTTTTTATAAATAACATTGATTTGGGGTTTTTTTTTAGTTGCCTATGCCAAAAACAGATCAAAGGCTAACTTTTTAAATATTTTAATGGAAAAAACATCTTTAAACCAAATGGATGGTACACATTCTAGTATAAGAACGCCTTTTGAAATACAATGAATGCTGCTGCCAGAGGAGAATTTCATAATAGGTCAACTTGGAATTTACTGAAAATGGAGTACAAACCTGAGTAAGAGTTTTAGCATGATTCAATTATCAATAAATAAAAATTGTTACAATCGATTGAATGCAGGCGTCATTATTGAGAACAACAGAAGGCATGGTACAGTGGGTCCGTGTCTGGTGTCAGGATACGGTGTTTTTTTTTTTTTGGTCAGCACATTTCAGATAAGTGCAGCTATCGATGTTTATGTGGGTTGGCTTTCGACGCTGTGATATTTAATGTTAAGAAGAATGTGTTTCACCACTCCACTACAGTGGGTTAACAAAAAAAACACACAAAAAATACTGCTACCTTACGGTGCAATGTATTTTTTTCCTTAATATGAACAGTGTTAATAAATAAAGATACAAACTTTTAAAAGAAACTTTTTTTTTTAATCGTCACATTAGAACCCAATACATTACAAACCCCTGCACACTTACACACACGCATACACAGAGACACACACACAAACACACAGACACACACAGTAACAAAATGATGGTCCTAACAACGGCGCTACGGGATTTCACATGGACAAAGATTTAAAACGATTCCAATGGCGAACTTCCCATGGCGTGAACTTCCCATGGCGTGAACTTCCCATGGCTTGAACTTCCCATGGCGTCTGAAATGCGTGAACTTCCCATCATCTAAAATTCCATTGGCAAAAAAAACATACCTTCAATTTATAAGAATCCTAATTATTGCTAAATTCTAGGAATTTCATTTTTACGCGCCAATCAAACTCATACATACCTCGAGAACTGTCATTTAATGAGATATTAATACTTTGACCTCCTGGGGCTCAGCGTTAACTACAGACTTTTAGTCTCAGGGATGTTTGAAAGCATGAACATTCACCAACCGCACATGTCTCTTATGAATAAGAATGTTTGTCTTTTTTAAAACAAACTTTCTTGTTTTAACCGGATCATTTCTAGTAAAAAGATTCGCCGCCTGGCAATGCTTTCTTTTACTACAGAACTTGTGATGTCTTAATAATATTTAATGTCGTGAGACATCCCTCTCAATACTATTGCCTCAGGAATACAGGAAGCAAGAACACGCTGAGAAAGACTATGAAACCGACGACTTACTGTTCAGTTGTTTTTGAATAGTTCTTTGAGCTTAACACATTATTTAATGTATTTTGAGGATATAAATATTTGGTTTGTCGCATTATAAAAACTTTAGTTTTGTCACCTTGGGATTCAAATTATGCACACGTTAATCTAACAAGGACTTAACTTTTTTTTTAATTTATTCATAATTTCATGAAAATAAACTTGCATCGCGTGTTTTTAAAACAAAACAATCCACTCAGTAACAATAAAACCCCTTTTATTCGTGTGTAAATTGTTTTATTACAATAAGTTAAGATGTCTACGCTGGTTTAAACGAAAGGGAACCCTTTTCTTCCACAGTTGCATCCTGTTTGTAGTTTCAGCATTTCAAATAGAACACTTACAATGACCATGTATTGATTATAGTTAGATTTTTAATCCTCGATTTCAAGTATTTTGAAACCAGATGCTTGGTGTTATATATCCCCTCTCTATTGAAGGGGTTATTAACCTGTGGTCCCTAGACTCTTCGTGGAGCAATTCAAAGGTTTCTTTGTATCATTGAGCTTCCTTTCACTTCCATTGTATTCAGTTTAAGCCTGTGTGCAAAGAAGGTATTAGTGGTGTCGGTCTGTTTCCATAAAGGAATCGATGGAACTAAAAATGTTGGTCTAGAATATCTCCTCTGTAACAAATATTTACCTGCAACTAGCAACATGTGTATGTCATGTCTTCCTTTACTTAAAAACAGACAAAAAATATTTTAAATAGACACTAATTGTATAATTTCATAATATGTGTTTAAAATTATTTAGTTAGTCGAGTGATCGGCTTTTGGAACGTCGTTTTAGATGTTATAAAGTGTTACATTAAAATTGTAATCATTGTACTTCCATGTAGAAGTGAACACCCTGTGAAGGCTGTAGATTAGACGTAATGTTGTCTGATAGTCTGACATCGGTGCTCAGCAACTGGCATTGGTCAGTCGAAGGAATCCAGTTGAACGCGGTGCAACGACTTCCATTATTGAACGCCACACAATGCTGCACACACTCCCATGACGTCAGCGCACGTACTGATGACGTGATGGGAGCGTTTAGGGTGGTATCAAGGCGCCTGGTGAATCTAGTGAAACGCTCCAAGGCGCGGCTCACCATCACCTCCAGTTCACAGACATGCAGATATTCTTTTGTGTATCTGTAACAGAGAAATTCCCTATTAGCAAGCGTATGTCTAAAAACGTGTTCTATTTTTTAAGGAATCAATAGGAAAAATTCGAAAGCTAATTAGAAGTTCTCAAACCATGCGATAATGTTGTACAACTCAATTATTTAGCACAGCTTTTCTTTAGATACCCTTCATAAATACACTTTGATCTCTCATAATCTTTTTTTGCTCTTAACTTACCATATGATTACAGGTTTCCAATACACGGAGTCTATATTTAATTAATTTTTTAATGGTGATTCGCTGTCAATAGAATCATATATCTTCATATATTTCAGTAATTGCCCTATATATATACAATATATATATATATATATATATATATATATACAATAGTACATTTTCATCTATTTCAGTAAGTGCCCTCCAAGAAAACTTTGAAACGTACCTTATAAAACGTACGAACCGTCCAGTGATGGGTGTCGGACATTGCCATGTGTAACCTCCAGCGGGAAGAGGGTTAGTTCTGCTGAAACAGACGTCTCCCGATATGTTGAGAAAGTTTGTCTTCAGCCTCGGGTCTGCTCTGAAGACGTCGATTTGGAAGTTGCGAATCCAGAGCGCAGCAGTCGGGTCATCATCCCTGTGGTCGAAATTTTTAGACGATCGATCGGTGAGGAAATAACTCTGACAGCGAGATCACTCTCTTATAAACTCTAGTAAAAATTAAATGTGCTACAGAATAAGTGTATTTAAATTTTTATATTGATTTGTATAGATTTATGGTGTACAGGGAGAAGTTGTTCAACTTAAATTTAAAGAGGAACAAGGTTCGCTGAATAAACCAAAAAATGTAAAATATGGATCACTCTGGATGAAACGGCTGGAAAATTTGCAACTTTTATGGGTGAATTCTATTTCCAATTATTATTTTTTATTATGAGTTTTGGGCTCATCGCACTCTTAACGGCCAGTTAAATGTGGAAAACAAGAATAATCCATAATAATTTTGTTGAGTAATATGTAGCTTGGGGGTGGGGGATATTTATTTTAAGATAAGAAACGATCAAATTAGATAATAAGTAAAATACGATAAGATAAGAATATAATATTTTTTTTTCGATCAAAACAAATCGAAATATCTTACAATGTACATTTTCTTTCTACGCTTATTGATAAACACATGCTGATTAATTCAAAAATTTAAATGGCGAAACATAATTTTTAAATGGATTATATTAACTTCGCTTTTGTTTGTGAATGGCTGGCTGGGGGCTGCCAAAATCTTCGGACAGCTAATTGACCCACCTCCCGTCAACCTATCGATGACAAACACATTCTATCAAATTTTCTGCCCCATCCCTATCACCCACAGCTAAGGTTTTCCTGTTTTGAATGGCAACATAAAATAACCGATAAATGTGATCAATTAGATTTTTTTTTTTTTAATATACCGCAAGTGCGTTCGGTGCGTAATATTTTTTTTTTAATTGTTGGTGAAATTCATCTGCAGTGTAGAAGCACGCGGTCACAAGAATATTAATATAGTTCAGGGGCGTCAAAATGTGCGATGACGACCTTTAATGGTGATTCTTATCAAGTGCGTTCCTTGTTTGCATGTGTTGCCAAATGTTCAACCCCCACCCCATTGCCTGATATTATATTTTATAAAGGATTTAATACGAAAATGTTTTACATTTGGCATCTTTCCGTCTGCGCGAGACGATGGAGTGGCTATGTAGTCCTACACTTTGATGAGTGGCTCCCTAGGCCAATCCTGGAGTGACAATCTCGACAGCATAACTAAATGTTGTTATAGGGTTTCTTTAATTGAAGCATAAAATTCAGCAATCAGTAACATTTACCATCCTTTCATTACCACATTTGCTTTAAGTGTGTCTATCAATTTTGTTAAAATTTGGGGAATTCTGTTCTGAGAGATTTGGAACGAATGAATTCTTATATCTTTCCGTCTTGATTATAAGGGAAACAATCAAGTTGTTGCACAGCATCCTCATCAACTTATCACTGACCAAGCAGCGCAGAGCGGGACATGGGCTGCACATAAGAGACCATTAACTTCCAACAAATATGACAATCGCGAGAGTCAGCATGGTAAGTGACCCAATGGTTTGTCAATGAAAACCCAAAGCACCCTTGGACAGTGCCACAAAGGGCATTCAGGAAGCATAAAGGCACTCACATAGCTGCAAGTAAGGCACCCTATCCGGCCCCTTTCAGGGCATTTAAACAGATCAACTATGGAATTCAGACAGATCCACAAAGAACATTTTGACAGATCAACTAAGGGCGTTTAGACAGATCCACTAAGGAAATTTAGACAGCTTTACTAAAGGCATTTTGAAAAAATCCTCTAAGGGAATTTAGACAGATCCACTACGGAAATTTAGAAAGATGTAATAAAGGTATTTTTACAGATCGACTGAGGGCATTCAGACAGCTCCACTAAGAGCCTTCAGAAAACTCGACACTTAAGACCCTCATAGACAACTCCACCCAAAACATTCAGACATTAACTTCAATAATTGGGTCCAAACATTGACAACTCTTGATGCCCCATACTGCATGAGTACTAATGGACATCTGCTGCGGATCTCAATGGCAACACCATAGAAGAGCTGGTCAAAGCAGCTTTGAAGAGATACCGCTCACCAATTTCTCCATCCGTAATACAGCCTTCCATGCATCAGGCAACACCACACAGAAACCAGCTACGTCAAACTCTCTGATTCCCTCTGAATTCTTAGGTCTCCCCTTTGAGACGACAAGACAATTAACACACATTTACCTTCTTATGGTTATCCGTGAAATATTCGCGAAAATATATTTGCCATGTACTTCGAGCTTCTTCTCATTTCACATATTTACTGTATTAACCGAACAAAATTTTAAATCTACAATTGTCAAGGGGACATAGAAGTTAAATGAATAGTAATTGTTTTCTATATAAAAAGGGGGGGGGTGATTATCTTGTTAAAATTGTATTCCTACTTTGCAAATTAAGAGAATCTTTCAAATACATTTTCTCTAAAAAATATATATATTACATATATATCTCTTCTGATGAATACGACCGAAATTAAAGTGATTGTTGTTGTTGTTGTTTTTTTTTTTTTGTTTTTTTTTTTTTTTTTTTTTTTTTTTCTTTTGATAACTAAAATTGAAAACTCTTATGGAAATATGACAACGTTTCAACTTACCGGTTCGTGAAAATAATTTGCTCAATGACAAACTGACCATTGAGATCGACCATCCACCATGCCGGATCATCGTTATCCGTGTGGGCGCACAAAAAGTGGGTGGTGTTCCTAGAGGGTTTGTTCCCGTCATTGCCGAAATACGCCGGGATAAATGGAGAACTCTGCCAGACCGGCTTGTAGAGTGCCGCGTTGTAAAGGGATTCTGAGATCGAGCAAGACACGACCAGCAGGAAAATGAATGGTGAGCTTGGCCGAGACATCACTGCAAACCTCTGAGAAGATGGAACGCGGTGTGAGCAATTAATTCAATCAAGTATTGAAATCGGAAAATTGAATTATACCCCCCTGCTGATCAATCCAATTGACTTATAAATGACGTATATCTATAGAAATTTTAACTAAAAGACAATTAAAAATTAGAATCAAGTTTCTAATATTGATCTATCTAAGCAATCTGTGACAAAAACCTAGCTTTCTCACCAAAAAGTTGAGAGCAAGCGTTAACTTGCAAAGATGAAGGGGACTCAACCAGATCGAATAAATTATTGGAATATTAATGTTATAATTTGCTATGTTTTCCTCTAAGAACCACTGATTTAAATATAAATGTTCCATAAAACGAATCATAAATGATTAATTATAAATACTAGACGTGCGCCTACTAACGACTTAGTTATATTCACCCACGCACAAAATGTTTTTTTTTTATACTATTTGTTGTATATTCTTGATTGGAAGTGCCAAACGTTTGGGTGGCATAAGGGTGCCAAAGTTATGATTGACATAAGGGTGCTAAAATTTTGAGTGACATATGGATTCCAAACGTTTTAGTGACATGGGAATGCAAAATGTATCAGTGACATGGTAATGCCAGATTTTTGAGTGACATAGTGTGACAGAAGTTTGAGTGAAATAGCGGTATCAGAAGTTTGAGTGAAATAGCGGTATCAGAAGTTTGAGTGACATAGGGGTACCAAAGTTTCAGTGACAAAAGAGTACCAAATATTTGAGTGACAAAGGTCCAGATTTGACCAAGCAAATCAACTGTTAATATCACTGGCCTAGGAAGGGCTGGAGTGGAGCTTTTCTTCTTATCTCCTTGACCTACGCCCTTATACCTATCTCCCAGACATATGTCACTAAACCTATGCCCCTAGACCTATGCCCCAAGCCTATGCACAGTGCGGGGTTCACTGCATGTGTGACTTATCAAAACTTACAAGGAAAGTACCATTGCATTTAAGACTCATAGCTCACAATGTTAAAGATAACATAATTTAGCACTTTTTAGCAATCTTAATTTTTTTTTTTTTTTAATCTTTACCTTTTAATTGAAACAATGCTCTCTCTCGTACCCTCGGTTAACCGAAATGTGTGTCAATAACCCAATGGGCAAACGAACCTGAACACCGCTGTTGTCATTGTCACGTGCAGTGGACATAATAAACACACCACGCGTTTCAATCACTGGTCAAATGTTGTTGTTTTTTTGCCGTGACCATCACGAACATAGCGTTTCAAATATCAGCAAGCCAGCCTGGCATGACCCCGCCAATCCTTTCAATGAAATTTTTTTTTTATATTAAGGCTTCATTTATTTATTTGATCACTACAGCGTGAGTTTCTCTCTTGTTAGACGCTTTGTTCACGACAGCTTTGGGACAGGTAAATCAATAACAAGAAGATGGTTCATGGTATCCAAAACAAGTCGTACGCACGTGTACGCTGCTCAAATACAATGCGTGTGTGTGTGTGTGTGTGTGTGTGTTTGTGCGTGTTTAATTATTTATTTATTATGTTTCGAAATTGTCACATAGTTACACGTGTATTTTGATGTTAATGGGTATTAAGATAAGAAAAGATAAGATTCTTTTATTGAGCTAAACAAATTGAGATGCGTTTTGATTGCATTGTACATTTTCAGCACATAAATAAAACAATTTGAACACGAGACATCCACATTAAATTATTTCACTAGTGGAGAAAAAAAACAGCCATTCAGTGAATTCTCTTAGCCATATCAGGGACTTGTGACCTCAGGGGGAGCATGCTGAATGCCTGACTTTCGGAGTCTTAGTTTTCATGGTACACATTCACAAGTCTCTCAACAGCCTGCAGCTTGTTAGCATTGGGTGGAAGGTTAGTGAGGATGATACAGATTTTGGTGAACTCCCTAGGTAGGTACAATGGCCTTCAAGTGATGCAGAGTAGTTCTATGGTGGGCGTAACAAGCTACATGGTTCACTGTACTGTTGTTGATGTTACAGCATGGGCGCCCGCACGTAGTGGCAAGGTGGGGCACTTGCCCCCCCCCTGGATTGATTGGATAAAAAATTTTTAGACAAAAATTTTATTAAAGTAAAGAGAAAATAAAGAGAAAGTAACTAAGCTGATGTCCTGTCCGTTCGTTCATCATACAAATACGCAACAGTAAATCAAAACTATATTAAAACATTATTAAATAAAACCTTATTAAAAAATTTTTTGCCCCCCCCCCTGGAAAGTTAGTCGCCTTTTTGCCCCCCCCCCCTGGAAAGTTTTCTGCGGGCGCCCATGTGTTACAGTAGTTTTTGATAACAAATTATATTGCCAATCTCGCTCCTTTGGATTTGCCGCTGTCGTTTGTTCTATCGGCAGGGAAAATGTTAAATTCGTCCAGTGCCACTGCTGAATCTGGTACCGTTTCGTTAAGCCATGGTTCTGTCAGGCATATTAAAGAACTTTCGCGAAATTGATAGAAATGCTTACAGCAACAATCCCGTTCAACCATCTTGTTACACAGTGACCCAACGTTTCCCAAAACAACAGGTGGAAGAAATCCCCGCTGTCCTCTGTTTCTGCAATTCACACGAATGCCTCCCTTTCTGCCCCGCTTTCTTCGTCTCAGTCGAGCATCATTATTTTAATTGTTGGCGGGTCTCTTCTTATTTAATTTGGGGTGTTCCTGTAAATAATGCCATGGGCCGTAATGCTATGTTTTATGTCAGAGTATTTCATGCGGGTGCTCCCCTTTTATCAATACTTTAAAACGAACTGAAACCCGGACACTGAGATGAACACGTTTCGGAAATTGTTTTTATTTTCAAATATTTAATTCCTCATTATTAAAATAATGTATAATGAAGAGCATAAAACTTTGATAAATCACCGAAGTATTGTTTCGTGGTCGTACGGTTTAACGATGTACACATTTGTCACGGAGTTAGAGGGAGAAGATGTTCCCGTTAACTTTCACGGAAGGTGCATTTGACCCCCCCCCCCAAAAAAAAAAAAAAAACTTTTTTTTTTTAACACGGGAAAATGCCTGAAAAAAAATAACCTTAACAAACATTGACATAAAATCTCTTTTTACCCTTTTATTAAAAAAAAAAAATATATATTTTATTTTAGGGAGAAGATGTTCCCTTTAACTTTCACGGAAGGTGCATTTGCCCCCCCCCCCAAAAAAAAAAAAAAAACACTTTCTTTTCTTAACACGGGAAAATGCCTGAAAAAAATTGACCTTAACAAACATTGACATAAAATCTCTATTTACCCTTTTATTAAAAAAATGAACTATATATTTTATTTTCGTCTGTACCGCAAATGAATTTTTCTTAGAATGTTACAACCCTGATGACTAAAAAATGTTGGGAGGGGGGGGGGAGTTCTCTTGCGCCAAATCTTTAATATGGGAAAGTGTCCGTGTCCGGAAATTTGATCGAAATAAATTTCGTCGACTGTAATTTGATCGAACGGATATTTGGTCGAATCTTCTTTTTTTTTAAGTTTTTACTTTAAAATTGTGAACGCATTATTTTGTTTTACTCTACAATATAGTGCGTTCAAAAAGAAATTTGACGCAAATTATAACGTGTGAGCTGAAAAAAAGATTTTACCAAATTTCCGTTCGATCAAAGTACGTCGATCAATTTACCGTCGACGAAACTTCTTTCGATCAAATTTCCGGTAACCGAAATTGTCGGTGTGGGGAATTTTATGTTGGGGGTAATCAGAGATTGTTTTTTTTTTCATTGTGGGTAATCTTCTTGTGGCATTTTTGTTGTTGCGCATTTTCTTTTAGGGACAACATACATTAATAGCCCATGCTTACTCGAGTTTGCATCGGCAAAATAAAGAATAAAAATAAATATTTGTCCGTTTATTATAGGTAAAAAAAAATAATTTTATATTCATTAATTCTTCAAAATTATTTGTTCTAGGTTTGGTTTTCATATCTTGCATGTCAGTAACCTCGAAGTGATGGCGAGCCGTCAAAATGTATTTTTGAAGTCAAAATGAAGAATATATTAAACGTGCCTTCGCCAGAAGTTTACCCATTTCCATAGCCATTTCTTAATAAATGATATGCATAGAAAGGGTTTAAACGAAAAGATTTCTTATATATGGTTTGTTTTATTATTAAGTTGTTATTTGTTTGTTGTTTTTTTCTAAATATTCTTCTCTTAATTTAATTTAATTTTTTTTTTAAATGTCGTGTCGGTCATTTGCTTAAAATTCAGAACCATGTAGGGCTGCTGGACTTTAAATTAGACAAACTTCTTCTTCTCAATTGGTTTTTTAATCTGTTAATATTTTAGGTAAACTTGATTTTATTTATTTCGAAATATGTGTAGTTCTCTTCGAGCAAATCGTGAAAACAAGATGGTGGTGGTAACACAGCATCATAAATTTACGAATATATATTTATATAGATCTTGCCATAACTTCCGTATATAATCATTCCTTTCTGACCTTAAATTTACACCCGAGTGTCTTCAGAGAAAACACGAATGTTTCTGATTGTTCATTTGTAAATATTATTGTTTTTAGTGTTGCTTGTTCGCTGAAGAAGGCTTCTGGCCGACACGTTTGTTGTTTTGTTGCGTTTTTTATTTTTTTTTTAATCAGGTCTTCTTCACTTATTATTCTCTTCCCTTTGTTCAAATTTAGCAGGCTGAAATTTTAGAAAACAAAAAATATTTAGCACGTTAAAAAAAAAACTATTTACTTGCTAAAATTTAATGAATTCAAATCAAAAGCTTTATTATCATATAATCAAGAGTATTATAGTATACATCTGTGAATAAAAATATATATTTTAAGATATTTTTAAGACTTGTGACTTATGAAAGAATGACCTTTTAATGTAACAGGAAATTAAAAGTGACCTTTTAAAGAGCATAAATTGTAATAACTATGATCTTGTATATTTTAAAATTGTATCTTATTTATTATTTTCAAACTAATAATGACTTATGAACCTTACTTTCAGCCAGGTTTCCTGTTAGCATACTGAGTTGGTGCTCATTTCGACCATTTGTAAATTATTCTGAAGTTAGCATACTGAGTTGGCGTTCATTTTGACCATTTTTGCAGTATTCTGAAGTTAGCATATTGAGTTGGCGCTCATTTCGACCATTTTTGCACTATTCTGAAGTTAGCATACTGAGTTGGTGCTCATTTCGACCTTTTTTGCATTATTCTGAAGTTAGCAAACTGAGTTGGCGCTCATTTCGACCATTTTTGTACGTCATTTTGCATAGGCTGATATTTTAAACGTCTGACTTTTGAAACTCATTTGTAACATTTTGAGAAATCTTAAGTTGAAACGATGGCAAATTTCAGAAAATCTGAATGGCATCACTGGTACACAATGCTTGTCAGTAAATTTGCGAAACAACGAAGTTCATTTATTAATAGCAACACTTATACATAGCGGAACAATGGTTTCATAACAACAACACTCATGCCTAGCGGGACAATTTTTTTCATAATAGCAACGCTCATACATAGCGGGACAATGGTTTCAGGGAGAATGTCATTGGAACATGCTTGGGACCGCCCCATTTCAAGTAGATTTCCCTCGCTAGCCAAGCAATCTAACTATTCAATAGCCACGTCGATTTGACTTGCTAGCCAAGCAATCTAAGTATTTAATAGCCGAGTCGATTATGTTAGAATTTCGACTTAAATAATATAGATCATTTATTGGTCGGCCTAGTGAGGGGAGCCTTGGGGACCGTAGGTAGGAGAGCCAGACAAGGGGCGTAGGTAGGACAGCCAGCCATATTGCGTAGGTAGGAGAGCCAGAGGGGAGTAGGTAGGAGAGCCAGCCAAGGGGCGTAGGTAGGGGAGCCAGGGGGAGTAGGTAGGAGAGCCAGCGAAGGGCAAATAAAACTTTTTTTCATGCATTAATTTCTATAAATATCTAAATTATGTCAGTGATAAAAGTCCAATATAATCCAAACATCTTTTTTTCTAATTTCTATTGAATTTTTTTTAATCAGCACAAGGCTCAATCACGTGTCGGGGTGGCTATCACGAGCGCACGATTTTAAAAAATGCGGGCCTTCGTGCCAACACCACCCTTTCAATGAAAGTATATTTTTGTCTGGACTCCAGATCTGTTTTTGTGCCTTCTATTCAATTATTCAGTCTAATAATTTTTTTTAATCAAGTATTGCCAGCTCACCTCAAGCGATCGTTACAGGTTTAAGCATTAAATCAATAGTTAGCTATTTTAATTATGTAGGATACACTGACATGCGGGAGATCAGACCCCAACAGGAAAATAACTACAAAAACAAATTTTGTGACCGGAAAACTAAGATGTCAGGAAATTATTATTTTTTTACACGACTTTTTTCCAAAGGTATTATTTGTTTAATTACGTGTTTGTTAAAGTTGAACCGATGGCCACCTATTAAAGTTTACGGATTGGGAACCCTATTTAGACATATTCAGCGATAGCATTCTGTCCATTTTTTTTCAGCCATAAAATGCTTAACCCAAAGTATGAATAATAAATAGATTAAAAACAAATCCTTAAAACAAAACTTGAAATGTGCTTGCTTCGTTGCTTTGCTTCTTTTCAAAGACATTGATTTTATTGAACTTACTTAGAAATGACATTGATTTTATTGAACTTACTAATTAGAAATGACATTGATTTTATTGAACTTACCTAGAAATGACATTGATTTTATTGAACTTACCTAGAAATGACATTGATTTTATTGAACTTACTTAGAAATGACATTGATTTTATTGAACTTACTAATTAGAAATGACATTGATTTTATTGAACTTACCTAGAAATGACATTGATTTTATTGAACTTACCTAGAAATGACATTGATTTTATTGAACTTACTTAGAAATGACATTGATTTTATTGAACTTACCTAGAAATGACATTGATTTTATTGAACTTACCTAGAAATGACATTGATTTTATTGAACTTACCTAGAAATGACATTGATTTTATTGAACTTACCTAGAAATGACATTGATTTTATTGAACTTACCTAGAAATGACATTGATTTTATTGAACTTACCTAGAAATGACATTGATTTTATTGAACTTACCTAGAAATGACATTGATTTTATTGAACTTACTAATTAGAAATGACATTGATTTTATTGAACTTACCTAGAAATGACATTGATTTTATTGAACTTACTAATTAGAAATGACATTGATTTTATTGAACTTACTAATTAGAAATGACATTTATTTTATTGAACTTACTAATTAGAAATGACATTGATTTTAATGAACTTACCTAGAAATGACATTGATTTTATTGAACTTACCTAGAAATGACATTGATTTTATTGAACTTACCTAGAAATGACATTGATTTTATTGAACTTACTAATTACAAATGACATTGATTTTATTGAACTTACTAATTAGAAATGACATTGATTTTATTGAACTTACTCATTAGAAATGACATTGATTTTATTGAACTTACTTAGAAATGACATTGATTTTAATGAACTTACTTAGAAATGACATTGATTTTATTGAACTTACTTAGAAATGACATTTATTTTATTGAACTTACTAATTAGAAATGACATTTATTTTATTGAACTTACCTAGAAATGACATTGATTTTATTGAACTTACTTAGAAATGACATTGATTTTAATGAACTTACTTAGAAATGACATTGATTTTAATGAACTTACTTAGAAATGACATTGATTTTATTGAACTTACTTAGAAATGATATTTATTTTAATGAACTTACTTAGAAATGACATTGATTTTATTGAACTTACTTAGAAATGACATTGATTTTATTGAACTTACTTGGAAATGACATCGATTTTATTGAACTTACTTAGAAATGACATTGATTTTATTGAACTTACTTAGAAATGACATTGATTTTAATGAACTTACTTAGAAATGACATTGATTTTATTGACCTTACTTCGACATAACATTGATTACATTGAACTTACTTAGGTATAACATGGATTTTTTAAATAATAATTGACTATGCCAGAAACGGATCAAAGACTAATTTTATTACATTTTTTTAAATGGAAAAAAACATATCTAAAGCAAGCGGGTGGTACGCATTCTACTATATTAAAACACCTTTTGAAATACAATGAATGCTGTTGCCAGAGAAGAATGACGTAAGATCATCTTTTTGATGGAATTTCATGAAAATTTAACAAAAAATGATTAAGATTTTTACCATGATTCAATTATTTATGTATTTATTTTTTTTTAAATTGATATAAATCGATTGAAGGCTGGTCTGATTATTTAGAACATCAAATAGCTTATTTCCTGTTACGAGCATGGTCCAGTGGGTCCCTGTCTGGTGTCGGGATACATTTTTGGTAGGCCCACTTCAGATATGGGCGCCCGTCAATGTCAGAATGGGTTTGAGTTCGACGCTTTAATAGATAAAGTTCAGAAAACTGTGTTTTACCATTACTGTTGGAGAAACAAAAATTTTAAAAAGCATACTAATTATACGGTTCAATATTTTCGTCCTTACTATGTAGTGTTAATTATTAACTTAATAATAAAGAAAGGAACTTTTAAAAAAACTATTTTGTTATTGTCCCATTAGAAACCAATACATCCACTGCACACACGCGCGCGCGCGCGCTCATACACACATGCGCGCTTGCACACACACACAGACACACAAAAACATTGTCCTAACAACGTCGCTAATGGATTTCACATACACAAAGATTTAAGACGATTAAACTGGTGGCGGAAATGTGCCAACTTCCCGTGACAGTGGTCATGTGTGAACTTTCCATGACGGTGGTCATGTGTGAACTTCCCATGACGGTGGTAAGGTGGGAACTTCCCATGACGGTGGTAATGTGTGAACTTCCCATGATGGTGGTAATGTGTGAACTTCCCATGACAGTGGTAATGGAGAGAGGTAATGTGTGAACTTACCATGACAGTGGTAATGTGTGAACTTCCAATGAGAGAGGTAATGTGTGAACTTCCCGTGAGAGAGGTAATGTGTGAACTTCCCATGATGTTGGTAATCGGTGAACTTCCCATGACGTTGTAATCGGTGAACTTCCCATGACGTTGGTAATCGGTGAACTTCCCATGACGTTGGTAATCGGTGAACTTCCCATGACGTTGTAATCGGTGAACTTCCCATGACGTTGGTAATCGGTGAACTTTCCATGACGTTGTAATCGGTGAACTTCCCATGACGTTGGTAATCGGTGAACTTCCCATGACTAAGACCATCGGTGAACGCTCTTTCTACTTCTATGGGCCCACGTTCTGGAACCAGCTCCCCTTCCATATCCGTCATTGTGAAACCTCGTCCACTTTTAAAAAGTCCCTTAAAACCCATCTGTTTAGGTCCGCCTATGACCTGTGATGCACCCTCCTCGCCCTGCCTCATTTTCTGTTCCTGTAGTATAGGCCAAAACGTGCCAAAGTGTCCTCGTTTTATAGCCATTTTAATTGTTTCTATAGTATAGTAGTTACTATCCTAGTGTCTCATTTTTATTTTATTTAGTTTACATGTTTTTAATAAGTGTAAAGCGCTTAGAGCTTTAAGGAAAGCGCTATTTAAAAATGCCTCAATAAATAAAAAATAAAAAAATAAATAATATTAGGAAAAGAACCATTAATAGACATCAGTCAGAGACAGCATAATTTTTTCCCCCAGACACAGCAGGTGAGGGTTGTTGGCAGCAGTACATATCCAGTGTGCGAGGCTAAATGAACAGATAAATTTATCTTAGAGATGAACCAACGACAGAGTTTCCATTAAAGGCAAAGACTGGTTTGGGGGGGGGGGTGAATTATATAATTTGTCACTTGTCTTTGTTTTCGTGGAATATCAATGTAACCCTTGAAATATTAGTTAAAATTAACGGCATTATTATATAGAGATAAAACACAGAAAGCGCATTGTGTGACTGCGGCCAGCTATTATTCTTTTGACTTTCGTACGCCGCACCCCCCCCCCTTTTTCAAATGTCAAGTATTATTTATGTGCATTTTGTCGCTGTCAAGTATTTTTTTTTCGCAGTATAGCCAGCAGCCGCACCTCTACACACCTTGTTGAAAGCAACAACGACACTACAAACCTTATTGAAAGCAGCCACACCACTACACACCTCATTGAAAGCAGTCACACCACAACACACCTTATTGAAAGCAGCCACAACACGCCTTATTGAAAGCAGCCACAACACACCTTATTGAAAGCATCCACTACACACCTTATTGAAAGCATTCACACCACTACACACCTTTTTGAAAGCAACCACAACACACCTTATTGAAAGCAACCACAACACACCTTATTGAAAGCAACCATAACACACCTTATTGAAAGCAGCCAAAACACACCTTATTGAAAGCAACCACAACACGCCTTATTGAAAGCAGCCACAACACACCTTATTGAAAGCAACCACAACACACCTTATTGAAAGCAGCCACAACACACCTTATTGAAAGCAACCACAACACACCTTATTGAAAGCAGCCACAACACACCTTATTGAAAGCAGCCACAACACACCTTATTGAAAGCAGCCACAACACACCTTATTGAAAGCAGCCACACCATTACACACCTTATTGAAAGCAGTCCCGGACGAAGTGACATTTTAAGATTTTCGGTGTCATTAAAATTCTTGTTAAAAAGATAAACAGTGCTACCTTGAACTTGCATAACGGGGACAGGTAAAAAACAAAACAAAAAAAACAGGTGGTTGGGGTGCAGTGGCGTAGCTGGGGTAACTGACGCCCGGGGCGTACAGACTTCTCGGCCCCCCATCCAACGCCAATTTTGGGTGGCCATCTTGATTTAAACTTATCTCAAAATAATTCTGCTGTGTATTAATTGTTCTCCTGGGAAATGTTCTTCTCTCAAAATTACACCAATTGCTAGCTTTGATATACAGTGTTACGATTTTCTTTTTGATAGTGACGAAGTGTCCAGACACGATGAGTTGAATTGAAAGTCAGGAGTTCGGGACAAAAAATGTGTACGTTGAACTCGCGGCTAATTGAACTCTTAACGTTCCAACACTATGAGAACACATCGTATTTTTCTACCGAGTTTTTTTTTTTTTTGTTTTTGTTGTTTTGGGGGTAGGGGAATGTTTTGGAATGAATTTTTGTTTTTGTTGCTTTTCTTTGTTATTAACTTCGTTTTTATTCGTTTTTTTAGGGCAAAAATCTTCGGACGGTTATTTGACCCATTTCCCGCTATTCCGAACTGAGACTCGTNCCCCCAAAAAAAAAAAAAATTTAAATCTATTTTTCCTGTTTTTCTAGTGGAAGATGAAGGAAATAAGATGCCACTGATTTTACGAAATAAAATTCCTGATAACTGCACTAAATGAGATTCTTTGGAGAAAACAAAAAGTGCGTTTGGTGCATAATATAGTCTTTGGTTTTTCTGAAATAGTTGGTGAAATAAATCTGCAGTGTAAAACGGGCGGGAATTTAGAATATTAATTTTAAAAATAATTTAAAATGGTTACAAAATATTTATAAGAAAAATTATATTTTTATGGTTGGTTTAATAGTTTGTTGGTGTTTTTTTCACCTGCAGAGTGTCACCAGAGCAAGGTGTCACCAGAGTAGGGTGTTACCAGAGGAGGGTTGTCACCAGAGCACAGTGTGACCACAGCAGGGTGTCGCCAGTGCAGGCTGTCGCAAGAGCAGGGTGTCACCAGAGCAGGGTGTCACCAGAGCAGAGTATGACCAGAGCAGGCTGTCACCAGAGCAGGATTTCACCAGAGCAGGGTGTCACCATGGTAGGCTGTCGCCAGAGCAGGGTTTCACCAGAGCAGGTTGTCATCAGAGTAGGCTGTCACAAGAGCAGGGTGTCACCAGAGTAGGCTGTCATCAGGGCAGGCTTCGCCAGAGCAGGGTTTCACCAGAGCAGGTTGTCATCAGAGTAGGCTGTCACCAGAGCAGGTTGTCACCAGAGCAGGGTGTCACCAGAGCAAGCAGACTATGGGGAGGTATATTTGGAAGTCTGGAGCTGGGTGAACTATGGGGAGGTATATTTGGAAGTCTGGAGCTGGGTGACACCATGAGTTTACTGCCCTTTCTTATTCCAACCCTAGTAATTGATGCATGATAAATTATGTGTCAATGCTATAATTAGCTTCCGAGCCACTAGTGCTCATTACACGTTGATTTCGTCTCCCCATTACACTATTACTATTACACTATTACTATTACACTATTGCTATTATTATATTATTATATCTATTTCGCAAACACCTTCTGGGATGATTGTCAACCTTATTTTCCAGTTAATGCATAATGGCTGTGTTGCTTGGGGTTGACATGGCTAGAAAGACTTTGCCATTGTATTCTTGTAATTAGGTTTTTTTTGTAGTGTTGCGTTTGTTTTAAATGTGGTAAATTATAGATTTGTTTTTTGTTGACTTTGTACCGCGCTTCGAGCCTTTGGGGATGAAGCGTGTTTTTGAAATGAACTTTATTATTATTATTAC
>CAXITT010000042.1:252287-277053 GCA_964033795.1 Lymnaea stagnalis
GGGGGGGGGGGGGGGGGGGGGGGGGGGGGGGTGGGGGGGGGGGGGGGGGGGGGGGGGGGGGGGGGGGGGGGGGGGGGTGGATGGGTGGGACGTGAAGGGTACACGGGGCTGTTTTACATCATTGTCAACTTTCAATCTATCTGGTTTTTTTTTATTTTCAGAAAACACATCTTTAAACTATGAACGGCTGCAGCATCCTCTTTGTAACGGCGGCATTCATTGGCTGGATATGTTTATCACTCATGTCATCTGGTAAGTAATTTTTTGAAGGGGGCGTGCTGCCACCTTACTCAGCGGTTTTGAACCCTATGCAATCACTACACCCTTCGGATTCCATGTTGATCGTTCGGTTCCCATTGCATAATGGTGATGGGAATAAAATATATTTGACTAGGGCTTAACAGGGCTCAGATTTTTACTCCGCGTATTTTGAAACCGTACCCGGTGGGTCCAAGTGTTATGAAAAATAGTTAACTTGTCATTTTCTATCAACCATAGCCCTACTGACAGTTCTTCACCCTACCTGCCGGACTTTTAACAATTAACTTACAGACAGTCCTACACCCTACCTGCCGGACTTTTAACAATAAACCTACAGACAGTCCTACACCTACCTGCCGGACTTTTAACAATAAACCTACAGACAGTCCTACGAAAAAAATCAACATTAATACCCGTGTTTCACCATCGTGCATAGGTCGATATTGTACATAACAAGGGAAGACGATCACTGGGATATACAGCTCTTGTTCGTAACAAGGGGAGACAATCACTAGGATATATAGATATTGTACATAACAAGGGGAGACAATCACTGGGATATACAGATATTGCACACACTTTAACAAGGGGAGCCGATCACTGTGATATACAGATATTGTAATACTTTAACAAGGGGAGACGATCAGTGTGACATGCAGATATTGTACATACTTTAACAAGGGGAGACGATCACTGTGATATACAGATATTGTACGTACTTTTACAAGCGGAGACGATGCCTGGCGGATATCGTACATACTTTCTCAAGGGGAGACGATTACTGGTGTAAGAAGAAGGGGCGGGGGGGGGGGGCGGAGGGGCGAAAACCTGTCACGCCTGGCACTTTTGACTGCGTTATTTTTGGTTCAATAATAAATATTCTCTATACATCTTATTATTTTAATGTGTAGTTTGGTGCCAGGGTCAAGAAGCGTCCACTGGAGACAATGAAGATTTAACTTTAAAGAATTCAATGATACATGTGTTCTGAGTCCTCAAAGTGGGTGGGGGGAGGACAATCATTAATACCCACCCCCCCCCCACACACACACACACCTTTTTCTTCCCGGATCCGCAACTTTATTAATGAGACCGTGTGTCAGGGGTCACATGACATCTTGGATGTAAACTTTACGTTACAAAACAACACCCAGAATCGTGTTACATGAAAGGCCTTCTTCTCAGCTTGGGATGTTTCTGGAAAACCAAGAAGCTAAGATTGTGTTGTAACATCTCGTTCATCCCATTAAGGATCGGCATTATTATTATTTTTATATTTTTTTATTTTAAATTTTACTTCCGATAAAGCAGTGGAAAAAAGGCTTGTGAATTGTTCGAATTGTGACGTCAATGGGGGGTTCTGTTTTCTTCCCAGTCTTTAAAAGGGTGGGGGGTGGGGGCTAACATTGTGGTACCTTGGCAGATGGCGTGGCGTTCGTACCAAAGCAAATCACATCCCTGAGAGACACAGAGAGATCCCTAGGAGATACTGAGAGACACAGAGAGATCCCTGGGAGATACTGAGAGACAATGAAAGACACCGAGAGACGAGCGAAAGATGAGTGGAGGGATTGAAGGTTGGGAATGGACATTAAGATTCTTGGTCTGATTGTTTAAAAAATTTCTCATGTGGCAATTTCTTTTCTCCCTCCCCCCCCCCACATCAGCTAACGCCGGTGTTACCTGCCTCGCGTGCTCCTACACATTCGCCGGTGAGGACATAAGGTTTTTGGTCTGATTGTTTAAAAAATTTCTCATTTGGCAATTTCTTTTCTCCCTCCCCCCCCCCCCCACATCAGCTAACGCCGGTGTTACCTGCCTCGCGTGCTCCTACACATTCGCCGGTGAGGACGGGTCGACGGACATCCAGTGTGTCAATGATGTGTACAACTTCAGTAAAACCAGTCAGGTGCCGTGTCCCAACACCTGCGTCACCAGAGTGGTGTACACCACAGGTAGGTCGTACCACATAAGGAAACATGCGCTGTAGAGTTATGGAATCAATCTTGTATTCATTTATTTTATTTTTTTTTTGCTTTGGTTGCAAACTTGGTGGAATCTACTGAATATTTGTTCCAGCCACAAATTATTATTTTTATTTATTTAATTGAGTTGTGTTATTTTTAAAAGCTATAATAATAACAAAGATGTTTCTTTCTCAAATCATTCGACACGCCCAACCCCTTACCCCACCCCCCTCCCCCCCACCCAAAAAAAAAACACCAACTTTTACAAATTTAGTGAATGCATTTTGAGAGGTGGTCGTCATAGACTTCACAATGATCAGTCCAGCGCACTTTAATTTAACTTCAAAACCCCTTCTAATAAACAGGACGATATTCGGGATTGCAAGCTCGTGCCTGTGTAATCCATTCATCATGGAGCAATTATAATTATACCAATGAAAGAAGTAGCAGAACGTAAAGGACGGGGGGGGGGGCTGGAGAGGGGGGGGGGAGATACAAAACGAAGCAACAGACGTTGCGGCAAAAAGCCTTCTTCGACGAACGAAAACACGTGAACAAAATAAAATGTAAAAATAACGCAATTGATGCTGTGCAGCGTTCGGGAAAATCCATGAAATTTTAGTGAACTAAAAGGTTTCCTGAAATCAAAGTAGAAGGTAGTACACAATGATTGGCTGTAACCAAGGGGAAAAGGGTAGATGGGTGGTGTAAACAAGTAAACGAGAACATAACATTCATTCCTTGTGAAGTCAGGGTTCTGAAGCTGTGGATTAGTTTATGCTGAAGACTCACCCTCGTTGACGTGTTGGTACAGGAAACAATAGCCGTAATGAACGAAACAGTCGCGCCTTTGCGTTCGCTTCAATGTAAGTGTAACGAGACGAGAAATTTTTTGTCTTGCTAACTATTCCTTGAAAATGTTTGAAAGGCGCCGACCAGTTTCGCCAAAGTTGCACTTTTGGGAGAAGCTACAAATAATGGCTTAGACAATATTGTGGCGTGTGCAGTTAACAAAAACATCGCATATGAAATATTGGCTTAATGAAGGAAATGTGTTCAGTTGGATGACAAAGGGGCAAGTCTTGCAAAGACTACGACCACACATCATATATAAACGAGAGCGGCTAACAGGAAAGGTACTACGACCAAGGAGATCCGGTACTTTTTTTTTTTCTAATCTGAACACAACGAGAGGGGTTGAGAAAATATTGTGGGTATCGGGATATCCCTTTCAATATTGCTTAACAAAAAATCTCCGACCCCCAGATGTGTAGTATAGTGTAGACAGTAAGCCTTTATCTCCATAAGTGTTGTTTTTTTAATCGAATAATGGGCACTGGTTGTTCTCCTAACCCGGGTTCAACACTGACTGTGAGCCATTGTTTGTGTTTTCCGGGTCTTAACTTCCTTCGTGAAAATGTTGCTGTCTATCGCAGGTTACAAGAGGATCAACTCCATATTTCGCAGCTGTGCCACCACGGAGAACAACGTGGGGTGTGACGCTGCTGACAATTACTCTCCCACCTGCATCCTGACATGCGCCGCTGACAAGTGCAACGACCAAAACGGCAACTTCTGGAACGGACCAGGAAACGGCTCCCCGGGGGCGTCTTCTCGTGTGCTATCTTTAGCGTTTAGTCTGTTAATCTATTTTGTGTGTACATATTTATAAATACAATTATTTATACGTTGGTGTTGTTCTTGTTGACGATGATGCGTGCATTTTATTGTTAAAAGATCTAGTGAACTGGCTCCCATCCTTTTTAGTCGTACCCCATTTTTTGGAAGCAAAGCGAACAGAGTCCCATTTTATAGTAGCAAATGACCTGCGATGGTAATACATTTATGAAATATTAATTCAGAAGCGGGAAAATAACACCGTAAGTCGGTGCAGTATTATGAAACTGTTTCAGCCGTATTTAATTTGAAAAAGAAAAAACTATTAAATTTGAAAATTTCCTTCAAATCATGACTTAATTTACAACGTACCGTTTCAATCGGCGACCTGACAGATATTAAGCCTCCACGACCCTATTATGGATCCGAGCCAGGGGTTGGAGAGAAATAAGGACGAGACAAATACAGTGTTTGAAACACACTTTCAACCGAAAATGTCAACATCCACACTTGTTATCTGTCGCAGATGCAAGTTTATTCCAAAAAATATATATTCAAGACATGTTTGAGAATCACTGACGTTTTAAAAAAATTGCTTTAGAAATAAATGCATTTCACCGGTAACAAAAACCAAGCATCAGTTATGTTCTTACACTTCGATCTTTACTGTTATGGACAAGGGGGGAAAAAAAGCGTTTTATTATTAATAAGTTTAATAAAAGTTTGAACTTATTTGAAGTGTTAAAAACAATCCTTTGTTAGAAAACAATTTTATACCCAATAAATTGAATTACATAGCATGGTTCAATACTGGGCTTTATGAGGATGTACCCTGTACAGCATAGTTAGCTGTACCCTGTACGGCTGTACACAAGTCTTCATAGCCGCAGCCTGCACCACGTGGCTGTGACCAGTACGGCATGGCTGTATCCTGGGTTTTCTAGCTGTGCCCAGGACTTCATGGCTTTAGCATGTAAGAGTACCGTATAGCCGCACCCTGTACCCTCGGCTCAATGTCTGAACCCAACACTGCCATGGTTGTACAGTAGAATGTGTGGTTGATGGCAGTGTTGCGTGGTTGTATGGTTAAGAGAATCGGTGCAGTCAAGAATAAAATTACGTGTCGATTCTCAATAAAATTATTTTTAAACGAAATGGGGGGGGGGGGGGGAATGTCATTTGACAGTATTTTATCCAGCGTAGGCAAAAATTGAAATTAGAAGTGGCACTTATATTTTTGTAGCTTTACGAATGCCAGAGTTGAAATTAGAAGGGGCGCTTGCATTTTTTATTTAGTTTTACAATCTTTTATAAACGGTACAAGTACAAGAAACAAATGTTTATCATAAGTTTATGTCAAATCAAAGCAAAACAGTAACACAAAGTTGGTGGTTTTGGTAGCTATATGTGTATGAGAGGTATGGGGAGGCAGGGTCATGACGAGGAAAAGCCTGAAAATGGTACCCCCTTAGAATAAAGAATAAACTGCAACCCTGGGTGGATCGGGAAAAAGACGATTTTGGCGCCCATGACTTTGAAATTGTATCGTTTCCAAGAACCTATCTCAAGACGATTTTGGCTGGTTTTGGCGCCTCTTGGTTTTGGCGCCCCTTGGTGTTGGCGCCCTGTTTCGCACGGCTCTGTGGTGACGTTGGTGGCATAAGGGGGATTAGTGGTGGGAATTTTGTTGTTGTGAAGAGCTGGTGGGATAGCGATTTTGGTGGTGCGGGGGATGTGGGTACATCTCCCAACCGGCAAATAGAAATGTCAGACACGTCATTGACTTCTCAAGACATCAAGACCAACATCCCAAACAGGCCAATGTGAAAAATAAATTTGAGTCCGGTTGATGATGCTCCCAAATGAAACTCTGAACTATTTGATTCCCCTCCACCCACCCACCCGTCAAACCGTACCAGCCCGACCCTCACTGCGTTACCAGCCTTTCTAGGAGGAGATTCTAAAAACTGATGGAAGGCTTTCTAAGACAAACAAACCACACAAAAAAATGCAAGCATGTCAAATAAACTTTGTGTGTTTAAATTTTAAATGCAAAAACATTGCGCAATGCCACAAAAAAAACAACTGACAAGCACCATACAACAGACAACTGCCCCAAAATAGAGAATGAATGAAATATGCTGGTTAACATAGTGAAATGAGGTAATAACACTTTCTTTTAAGTGTATCATTAAACCATACAGATTTGTTCCTTTGAAGTGTTAAGTCGTAGGGATGCAAGACTAATGACAAAGTTGTAACATCTGGGAATTCAACTGGGCCACAAAGATAAACTTCACTGCAGGCTGTGGCAATGCCATGAAGGTCTCGTTCTTACTTCAGGAGTTGGAAAACCATTATAAATATAATTCATGTGAATCAATTCAGCTCTTTTAATACCTTGTGTGAACTTTTTTTCTGCAATCTCCAAAGCAGCCCACAAAAATCCCTTTAAAACTGCTAAATTTTAAAACAGCAAAAAAAAAATATTTTTTTTACAAAAAGCCCTCAATTTAAATTTACAACTGCTAAAGTTTCAAACTGCAAAAAAATATTTTTTTAACAAAAAAGCTCTCCATTTAAATTTACAACTGCTAAATTTTTAAACAGCAAAAAAAATATTTTTTTACAAAAAGCCCTCCATTTAAATTTACAACTGCTAAAGTTTCAAACTGCAAAAAAATATTTTTTTTACAAAAAGCCCTCCATTTGAATTTACAACTGCTAAATTTTCAAACAGCAAAAAAATACTTTTTTTAAAAAAAGACCTCCATTTAAAAATAGTAGGAACACCCACGCGAAATAGATCAATTTTTTATGAATAATCTACTCTACTATGATAAAAAGACTGAGCAGTTATGTACATGTTGATGAAAACTGATTTCCTGGAGATTTCACACACTGAGATTCAATGATGTCAACATGCCTGCCAGAAAAAGGTCCATAGCACAAACAATGAAAATCTTTAACTATTAAACAAATTATTTTTCTTAAACTTCAGTGAAGATTACAAATAAATCTGGCAACTCAATGAGGAAAAATCACTTCAATGTGCACATTTCTGAACACTTCCTAGGTTCTTACAATAATCTTCCACACAAATGTTCACAGGATTTTGTTACAATCGTCTTCCACACAAATGTTCACAGGATTTTGTTACAATCGTGTTTCACACAAATGTTCACAGGATTTTGTTACAATCGTGTTTCACACAAATGTTCACAGGATTTTGTTACAACAATGAGCACAAATAATAAATACTTGCATATAAAACAATTCATTGTGTCAAACTATTTGTTAGTTTAACCCTCTACTTCAAGCATTAAATGCAATGAGTGCAGAAATGTATCAGTAGTCTTGGTTGGTAGCTGAAAAACATCTTTTTTTTTTTTCTATAGTATAAATTAGGCGGTTTTGGGTTGGGAAGGGAATTATAAAGGGGGTGAATCCCAACAAATACCTTTCTGTCACATTTTCATATCAATTTAAACCTTTTTTCTTCCTTCATTATTCCATTCAAATCATTTTTTTTTTTACTTTGGGTAAAAAAAAAAAATCCCCCCCCCCTAATTTTTAAAGCAAAAAAAATTATAAAAACTATAATTTTTATATTAATTTAAAACTTTTTTCTTCCTTCATTATTCCATTCAAATTTTTTTTTTTTTTACCTTGGGTAAAAAAAAAAAATCCCCCCCCCCTAATTTTTAAAGCAAAAAAAATTATAAAAACTATTAAATGACACATTTCTTTCCTAGTTGTAAAATTGAATCATTACGTCCAGCAGGATGTGACTAAAACTGTTTAAACATACTGTATGCCAATGTATGTGGTGGAAATATCAAACCAAAACACTTGAAGGTGGAAAGAATACAAAAAAATTAACATCTTACATTTAATGAATCCAAACATTTTATTCCTAGAAACCAGGGGTGGTCAGCAACCTTTTTTTTTTGTGAAGAGCCATTTTATAAACCATATCAAGTATGTGAAAATTTAGCAAACGGCAGGCAAAAGGGGGCCGATTTAGGAGAGCGAACGTGCACATGACATCTGAAGAGATATTGTGCTTCTGGTGCTTGAAATTTAGAAACAACATTTTAAAAAATATTATAGTTAAATTATGTGTTTGCTCTTTGCAAAGTAGAACGTCCTATTTGTTCAATACACATCAGGACTACAATGTTGCACAGATTACAAAATAAAATAAAGTTTATCCTCCTTTCATTACATTAAAATTGTATAAAATGAAATTCCTTGACACTTGGAAGATATTTAAAATATCATTTTAATGCCATTTTGCCATTAAGCTCCATTTAGTTTTCATTTACTTCAAAGGTCATTATCAATCCTTTTTATTTTTTTTAATTTTTTTTCAAATCAAATGAAAAAAGAGGGGCATTTATTTATTCAAAGAAGAGCTAGTTTGCCGACCACTGTCCTGGACATAGAAAAATATGAAATAATGTTTTGATGAGAGGAGACTTATGACAGCTAAGTGACCCATCATCAAGTTATGATTTTTGAATGACAAATGTTAACTGATCTATTACTTGTGACAATTTCTAAAATCTCAACAGGCAAGTCAGAAATGGGGAGATGGAGCTCACGTTGTAAGGGTAGAATTCATGAAGTTGTTGAGCCTGCCCTTTTTTTTTTACATGGGATCAACAAGCACTCAATTCTATTGTTATTTACAGGTGTAGCTAATTTTTATATACAAAAAAAAAAAACATTTCAAGCTTTGAAAACAATTTTCAATACAAATTACAATACCTATACAAGTCTTTGACAAGTAATAAAAATAAACACTCCACTTAGTCGTCACACCACGTGACACAGTGGTAGTCTGGGAACTTTTCTTTCAGTAGACGGACAGTGATGGAGTGATCAGCCTTGCCATAACCCTGTAAGAAAAATACATGGAGTATAACTAAATGGAATAAAAAACACATTAAACATCTTGTTTGTTGTAATTGTTAAGCATAACATATCTTTTATTAGAAGATATCAATGTGCTTTCAATCAGAACTTAACTTCAATTTATACACTTAGCACAGAAAATACACATAAACACAGTGGCTTAGTGCCGCGCAGGACGGGATAAGTTTATGTTGCAGCCCCCCCCCCCACCCCACCCCCAAAACTCTGCAGTTTGCTCATAATGACACCATCAATAAGTAGAAAAAAAAGTGCTTGTTTCTCATTAACTCACTTGCAATATTTATTCTGAGATCTGAATATGATGGAACTGAAACATGCTTCATTAATTATCATGTAGAAAATTTACATTCTATTAAATCTTGGTGCATTAAAAAAATAACTATGCAACCGGTGTGCCACAAAATGGTGCTAGGTGTGCAGCAGCACATGCCTCAAAGATGAGAAAAAAAGACAGAGTTTATGGGGACACCTAAATTTTATGAAAGTGTGTTGAATAAATTGGACAGTGATTACCAAGCAACAAACTTGTCAATTAACATATCACAAAATATGTGCACATGTAAATTGGGCATGTTGCATGGTTCCAAGAAGACTCATTAGAAGTCTAAAATAAAAACAATTGTGCTAACACGGATGAACATAATATATTCAATAAAATTTGAATTCAAAATCTTTCTGTGCTTTTTTTAAATAAATAATTTTTGACACTCTTATACAAAATTATAAGCTGTTGTGATTAGATGGCTGATGGTGAATTTCGAGTTGCTTTGTTAGATATTTAATCAAATATAAAACAGCTATGTTTACCTAAAAAAAGATTGGGTCTAATATTTTAACCTACAAATAAGGCAACTCATTATATTAAATACTTTTTATATTTTGGGACTGTATGTTTTATTTAACATTTCTTCTTTTGAAATTGAAGCTGAATATTTTTAATTATTATGAATGTTATAACTACCGGTACAATATGTTATTTGATATGAAAGTTCTAATGGCACAGGTTAATTTCATATGTGATCTGTACTCAAACATTGTTTAAACTGTTTCTATTTGTGGTGGGACGCTGCAATTTTGAAAGGGTTTAGGTGTGCTGGTCATATGATTTTGCTGATTTCATTAGTCAAATTTCATAGGCTGCAAACACAAAAATTATATTCTTGTAAAAATTATGGCATCTGTTAATTAGAACTTTGAATGATTTTTAAATGCAAAGTGGCAAAGGTAAAAAGAAAACATATCCCAGAGCTAATGGTAGATTATTTAATTTATTTGTTTTGAGTTGTAAACCTGAATTGTAAAATATATTTTAACTTTGTAGCACTGGTTTGTGGTGAATGTTTTAATATACATAATATACATATATAAGACCAAGAAATTGCTTAAATGTATATTTATATATAAGACTTAAAAAGCTACCTGTACCTGTGATTGCCCAAATACATTGATGGTTTTAGCCAGTGAATCATGCTCTATCTTGCCACCACCCACACATTCGCATGTGACTCCTATCTCTTCCAGGAAGGCATCAAGGTGGTCATAGATATCAGCTGAAATTTGTATGCACAGAGACAAGATACAAGTTGACCCAAATTATCACAAAGAAGGGAAGTTTCAATGGAAAGTCTACTTTAAAGTTTACATGCAATCAAATTCAGATACTTTAAATGTCATATGGAAAATTATGTTATCAAAATTATTCTATCACAACTAGATATTTAAAGGTTCAATGGGTCTGATAAATACAATTTAAGTTGAGATTTAAACTAAAACTAACTTAAATAATTCTTTCTTTTGCGTACACCAGATGACTTTATAAAAGAATGTAAAATGTTCTTGCTCAAAAACAAATATTTAATTTTCTTCTTAAATTTATTCCTTCTCTGTTTTATAGGGTTTTTTTTTTTTTGGTCTTTTTTTTTATAATTTGTAATGTATAAGGAGGTAAGAGATAGATATAGAAGCAATAGTTTTATGAATGCTGTGTGCTACCATGAAACTCTGCTTGCTTTGTCCCCCTGACTATCATCTTGGATTCCTTTTTATTGCCATCCTGATAGACCTTGCACAAGATGTATTTGAAGCGGCCATTTTCATCAATCACAACATCATCAATGCTGGCTAGAAGAGGATTGACTTCTGCAATTTTGCCTGGCATTTCGAGTTTTCTCCCACTGGCTCTAAGATGTGTTTTCAAAGCTAAACAAAAAACAAAAAAATGTAACGTAAATTGTGGATAGGACTTGTGGCACTCCTCAGGACAGCGTCCCCAAATGTAAAATAGAATACTCTATGTAAGATAGTGCACAGTTACCAGCCTAATAGCCACCTATAATTGGTGGCGTAACTGTTAACTTTTGTTTTCAGACCAATTTTTACATGTAATAATACAAAATAAACAGTATAATGGCCGGCAGACAGCAAGCGCCGGTTCTAATTTAAAGAAACATTCTGCAAACTTATGACACAACGCCGAAGGCACTGTATGAAAACGTGCTTTGACTTTGGTTAGAGCGGTTTGCAGAACACCATCTAATACAAAACAGCAATTCAATAGCGATAGATTTTGTTTTTCGCTTGTATTTTTCTTCCTTTTTTTCCTTCTGCTTTTTTTTCTTCTTTTCTTTTCTTTTATGAAATTATGATGAAGAGGCTGATGAAGATTGCTTGATTCAATAAAAAGCATAAATTTAAATTGGGCATTAGACGTTAACCATTTTAAATACTAATTTTAGGCGGTTATTATGTTGGTTGCCATTCACTTTTTAACAAAAAGTGTTTTATTTGACATTTGGCACCTTGTGGCAAATATTTTTGTTTATCTTTTTATTATAAATGCTGATGAGAATTAAATCATTCATAAACTAACAGCATCCAAGATTTATTCATATATAAAAATACTTCAAAACACTGCCAGTTTCACATTATTATTATTATTATTAGTGGTCTTACATAGCGCGGTACCTCAGCTTAGGGCTGGGCTCACCGTGCTGTACATAAAAATATTAGCAAACATAATCATGACATTAAAAAATAACATGTATATTCACACCACCCACCCCAATTTTCTACATGATTATTAATGAAGCATATTTGTCAGACAAATTTTATCTGCTCAATTCAAATGAGCTGATAAATCATCATTTTTGCATAGTTTGTAAATTTTAATCAACAATTATTATTCCTTCAATTATAAGCAGTTATCTTAAAATTTTTCATAGACAGACAGTGCGTTCTCATTGGTAAAACTGCTCAAAGTGAATAAATTAGAATTATAATCAGTTTCTTTTAATAGGTGGGGATAAAATTAATAATATTGTCCCACATCTGACCTTGAGACCTTTAATTGATATACGTTTTTTTTTTTAAATGGGCCTTCTGTATAGTTAGTTCTAAGAAAATTAATTAAATTTATAGCAGATATGAATGTAAGAATCCAACTTGGAAAATATTTGATTTCTTTTTTGAAGCATGACATAATGAAATGAAACTATCATGTCACTTACATGATACTTACCTGGTGAGATCCTAAAGTCAGCACTATCTAATTTTGAGAAAACCTTTGACCAAGGAGAAGTCTCTAATTAAGGTTTAGAAATTTGTGCTTGTATTACAATATTCACATTGTCATTATTCTGAAAACATATTATTATACGTAAAAATGAAGATGATTATTTTGAAAATTATACATATATTTAATATTGTTGACCAAGGAGAAGTCTTTAGTTTAAGAAAACTGTGCTTTTATTCATAATATTCATGATGTCATTATTCTAAAAACACATACGGAACAATGAAAACGATTATTTTGAATATGATACATATATTTTAGAATTTTTTAAAGGTGACCAAAGTTTTCACAGCACTGAGATACCTTGGCCTCAAATTATAACAACTAAATTTTAGTTAAATTGTGCAAAAAACCTAAGATAACAGAGGGGGAAAAAAGGGGGGGGGGGGTTAATATTAAAGGTAAATTTCTCAGTAGTATATTTTGACTATGCTACTTTCTTATTTTCATTCTAAATCTTAGTTTTATTCTTTTTTTGTCTTCTTTGACATTTTTAAACTTCCAATGGAGCATAGGCCATTAAAAATTACTTTCCACACCTCCCAGGCTCTAAATCCTTCCAACTCTTACCAATCTTAAGTTCATACTTTACTATCTCTCTATGCCAAGTGTTTTTTGGTCTTCACTATCCTCTTTTTTTTTTTTTTCTTCACTATGCTAATTAATAATTTTTGTTCTAAATCTTTGTTTTATTAACTCTTACTTTCACTGACTTTGACCTCCCAGGCTCTAAATCCTTCCAACTCTTACCAATCTTAAGTTCATACTTTACTATCTCTCTATGCCAAGTGTTTTTTGGTCTTCACTATCCTCTTTTTTTTTTTTTCTTCACTATGCTAATTAATAATTTTTGTTCTAAATCTTAGTTTTATTAACTCTTACTTTCACTGACTTTGATAGGGGTGCATATTTAGATGTATTTCTTCTGTCTGATCCATTGGCCATTCACATTCTTCCCTACTCTTCTGTCTATTTAAATGGGAAGTTAAGCCAAAGTGGTCTTTAGTAATCTGAATTTAGTCTTAGGCAATTTCATATTTTATTTATTTTTCACATACTGATTTATACTAGCTTTAGCCCCCAGCCTGGCCTTTACAGCCAAAAATATTAATTAACTTAAATATTACTTATAATTATAGAAATAGGCCCCGTTATTTATGCCAATGCCTGCCAATACTTGCCAAATGCCTCAAGTGTCAAGTCAATTATCAATCTAATTAATAGCAATGGCATAGAACCAAATTTCTTTTCAAGAATCATGTTTTTCAGAGTCAAAACCGATTTGTGGCCGACTGGTCCGAGCCACACTCAGTTGCCGACCACTGACTTAACTTTAAAATTCATTTAAATATTGCCTAACATTGAACATTAAAGTGATGGCGATGGAATTAATTTAACATATTAAAATGTAAGCCTACTAAGCATAACTAACTCTACGTATATTAATGTGGAGTATATAAATATAATATAATTTAGACATACAGCACTTGATTTATTTGGAAATTCCGTGAGTCAAAGGTGATCAGATGCTACACACTCACAGTCACAGGCATACTCAAATAATACTACTACCACTATTTAATAGTACTATTCCATGATGTACAAGATAAATAATGGGCTGGTCCAGTACTCCAGCATTAAACAGAAACTCGTCCCTCTGCCCCTAGGCAGGCAGCCACGAGGCCATGACAGGTAATTCTAGCTAATAACAGCAAGAACACAGGACAGGAACTGCTCATTCCTGCCAAAGACATTCAGAGATTACAACAAGCTTCCAAAAGGCTAGAAAGGAGCATTTGAGGGACAACACTTGACTGACACATTTGCGTCTATTGAATTTGAATTGCCTCAGGCTCAGGCCTTCCAACCCCCAGTTAACCCAGTTCAGAATCAGATACCCTCGCTGATTAGCCCTTGCAACCAGTGAAATATCCTCTTCAATACCAGGCACAGAAACATTGCAAATCCCCTCTACATACATTAGGAGCCAGAATACGTTGATCGTGTGCCCTTAATATATATAGAAGATAGAAGAGAGAAGAAGACGGGTGACTAGTGTAAGTGTGTAGTGTATGAGTATGCGGATGCGGTATGCGTTTGTATTCTATATTCTTAAAACTATCAGTTTTCATTTAGACTTAGTGTACTTAATAATGAAGGAAAAACATACCGGGAATACTTCAAACCACACATTTTATAATAACAACGTAAAGTAGATTCAGTTGATTTTATGTAATATAATAACTCGCAGTTTGTTATGGTTTATAGTAGTGCTATTTTAGGATCAGGTTTTTGCAAAAGGTCAAGGCTGAGACAGTGACTCCGATTTCCGAATAGTATAATTAACAGATATCTTAAATAAAATAGCTAAATCGATATTGTTACTTTTAATATATACAAAAATACATGCGTAATTGTTAATTGTATATTTAGTTTTATTTTAATGTATATTTACCCGTGTTACTATTGACAGCAGTAATTGTTGGCATTTTCTTTAACACAACTAAGTGGTAGGCCTAATAGTATTAGAATTGGATTTCTAAATTAATTTTCATATGACATATGATTATGATAAAGTATTGTCCTATATTTTATATTATATTATATCATGATATTATATTGACACTATTGATAATATAATATAGGGTATATGCCTATTAATAGCTTAGGTAGATGTAGGCTGTAATTTGTTTAGATGTGTCAACTGGAAATATAATATACTAGTCTAATGATAAATTAAATATCTGATTCTGTCACCAATCTTCAATAAATGACCCTTTAAATTCTTTTAAATTCTTTATATTAACTTCGCTTTTGTTCGAGTGTTTCTTTCTGGTTTTGAGGCAAAATCTTTGGAAGGCTAATTGACCCACCTCCCGTCAACCTATTGAGCAGGAACTTGAATATAGACTGGATGCATTGACAACACATCCTATCAAATGTTCAACCCCACTCCCACACTGACCCCAAAAAATCAGCTTTTTCCTGTAGGAAATATGATGTCACTGATTTCTTGAAATAAAATTCCCGATAATTGCGCTAATTTGGATTCCTTTTTTTTTTTTTTTTTAAATATTGCAAGTGCGTTTGGTGCTTAATATTTTCTTGTGTATTGTCTGAAATTGTTGATGTCATAAATCTGTGGTGTAAAAGCGGATGATACAATAGAATATTAATATAGTACAAGGAAGTTTTTAAAAAAAATGCGAGCCGGGGGTGGGGGGGGGGCTAATAATAATTGGGATTCTTATAAAGTGCGTTATTTGTCAAATTTTCAACCCCACACCTCCAGTGCTTGTTATTACATTTTATAAAGTATAATCAAGAAAAAACTGTGTTTTCAGGAGTTTTTTAAGTAAAATTTAAAAAAGAATCATTTTTTAAATTAAAAAATCGATATTTTATTGAGTCATTGGCATGTGACACGTTTAAAATATTTGTAAAAATTAATTTGAAGCATATCTAGTTATTCCAGAAGACTTAGACTTCTAAGTTAGACTATTTAGTAATTGAATGGAAAGAAGTAGGCTACTGCTGGACCTTTGCCTTTTGATTTACATAAAACTAGATGGACGCATTCACAATCACAGTAGTGTAAGACTGGGACAATCTTTTTTATTTAACTAAATAGTTGAATTTAAACAAACTAAAGTTTTTTTGTTGTTGTTGTTTGTTTTTTTTATGAATAATTTATAAATTTAAACAAAAATATTTTTCGATAAGTTAAAACAAACTTTGAAAATTGATTTTTTTTTTTAAGTTCTGAAATGCAATTATTGTAATTAATTAAAAGGGCTAAATTTACCATCGGGCTTACCTACTATCGGATTACACATTGGAATTTATAGGTTTTAATGTAAATTTGGTTTGTGTTCAAAAAAAAAATTTAGAATTTTATAGTACCTAGCAACACATACGTATTTGTTGAAAGATGGCGGCCGAAATGAATGGACTCAACGGATCGACCTCTGCCAAAACATCAAATCTTGAAGGCTTTATAGCGACGCAAATACGTCAGCAAGAGGTATATTCCGTATATTCCTTTTTTAAATGCTTATACTATATGTTATGTTCTTAGATATTTTTATTATGATATGGTTAATTATAATTTCATAACTCTGTTTATCGTTATAAGTATAAGTTATATTTAAATAGTATATACTATATTATATTATATAAATATAATATAGGCTATAGGCCTAATTAAAGTGAGTAAATAAATTAACAGTAATTCATTATACAATAAAAACTTAAAAGTAATCATAGTAACTAGAGTGACTTTTTGTCTGGTGTAGTCTACTATTATAATATTATGCCAAATGCCCATGCCATGATGCCGCCCATGCCCTAAGCCCAGTTTTATATTAACATTATTATGAATGATTGATTGACAATAGCAACCATTAGTGTCATTAGTATTAGTAATACAGTATTAGTAAAAATGCAGTGATTAGATTTTTCCAATCATAATCATAGTATCTTATTCAAAGAATTATTATATTATTATTATTTTTAATGGTCTTATAATTGTCATGATGTAATAACATAATGTGTAAGTGTAAACTTACTTTTTTTGTACTCAAATTTTTATTGGAATAATTATAATTAAATAACTGCTGGTAGTTGGTCTATTAGTTGGTTAGTAGCCAATTCAAATATTTGAAATTACAAATTGATCTACAATTGTTGGCAAAATTAAAAGTAGGCATTATTAATTCACTTTAATTTATCTTAATGTTAAGTTATCTTTATGAATTTTTTTTGTTTAATTCTGAGTTAGAGATTATTAAAATGAAATAAAAAGCAGTTTACATCAATAAGGGCATACCTAGGGGTTTTTTTTATTTTAAAGACAGTATGTGCAGAAGTCTAGAAAGGCACACTTATGAAGCTAAAGGATTTGAATTAAATGTATAAGAAACTTAAATATGTTTTTTTAATTAATTTTTTAATTACATTTTCTGCACAGACTTTCTTTTGCATAATTCATTTTAAGAAATATTAAATTAATTTCTATTTTCAGTGTGTTTAAACTTATCTTTGAAAGAAATCCTTTTTCATCTACTTTTTAGCAATAAAATTTTAATCTTTAAATTGTCAACAAAAGATGAATTATATAAATTTGTAAACAACAAATGCGCACAAAATTCGATTAAAGTGACTATACTTTTTTCTAGGCATAAAACTAAAAAGTAGAATTCAATAAATCACAATTCCTAATGCACATTTTATTTCCAATAGAAAAAATTTCAGAATGACAATCTGGACAAAGAAAAGAGAGACAGATTTATTGCAAGAGCATTGGCTGTTAGTAGAAAGTAAGTGTTGTTAAATATGATAGCATGTTAAGTTAGAAAATTGTATCCTGAGTGTTTACACAATCATAATATTTCAGGTTTATTTTGTACATTAGTGGAGTAAAATAATAGTGAAACTTATGCTTTAATTTGCTACTCTTGTTCTTCATATGCATCCAAAATTAAATTACATTTTGTTACTCTCATCCAGAATGAACAAAGAAATAGAGAAATCTAGAGACAAAAGTGATCAACTTTATGATGAATTAGGCCAAGAGAGAATGGATGTTTGGAGAAGTGAACATGCTGAAGAGGTATTGACAGCACAACAAACAGAACTTGTGACTCTTTCTTACCCTCAGATCGACAAGTGACCTGATTCATTTAAATCAACACACCATTGTGCAGCAGATTGGGAGTTCACTAGTTCTTATTCTCTCTTAATTAGTTTTTTGTTTTAGTTTCTTATCGTGCCCAAAGCCTTTATTTTGGATATGACAGATTATATTTTCTAAATTTATTTTTGACAATTAAACAACTAAATATTGACAAGAAATTTATGTTACTGCTTATCTTTTTAAAAGATAGCATAAAATCTTTTAAAACAGCAAGTCAAAACTTATAAACTAACAGCTAAATTTAAAGGGGCCGTCTCCTTGCGTTTGTAAAACAATTTAATGTGTCTCATTTTTAACATTTCCTGTTCTGAATTTGGAATGCCATATGTTAAAAGCTGTAATTTAAAAAGAATATGAAATAGATTTAATACCCCTAAAAATAATGATCTCATTCTTCAACTCAACACTAATTTTGTCTCATTTTGTACATATCCCTTTTTTTTTTTTTTTTTTTTTTTTTTTTTCATAAAATTTACATTATTTTTTTTTTTTTTTTTTTTTTTTTTTTTTTTTTTTTTTTTTTTTTTTTTTTTTGTACAAAGATCAAATTAATTTTGTCAAATACAGACCTACCTCTCTTCATATGTCTGAAACGGTAGACCCCTTTTTTGTGTAGGTAGAGAAAACATAAGAAACTCACGTAATTTTAAGTGTACATATTTGCATATCTACCATGTTAAGCATTTCTTTATCTAAATATAGAAGCTGATTCACAGAAAATAAATTATTCTTTGTCTTTAAAATAGCAAGTTTTGTAAATATTTTCCTGTCAATCCCCAGCTTCCATTAATCAGTATTAATCATTTTCGTTGAAATTAGTTTTTTTCCATTGACATTTTCTGCTGGCTTTCTAAGAGCTATTGCATTAGTATTTCATCTCAATATGATATTTACAGTTATTCAGTTGCTTTCATAATTTAAAACTGGTTGCTATATGATAACACTGTGGATACTCAGATGCATGAATGTTTGATTGCTGATTAAAGTTATGCCAATGAAAGGCAAGGATAGCATGGCTTGTGTGTGAGGACATGGAATATGTGATGAATTCTGCAGTTATATTTTTTTAAATTAAAAAATTATTTTGAATCCACTGTGCTGACTCCACATTACTGATTGGGAAACATTAGTGTAGACTAGTAATAAATGATGTGAACATTGTCTTTGGAATAATTTATAAATCCTTTTAAATCAGCACAATTCCTTCAAACAACTTAACAAATTTGGTACTGGTAGATAGACAATACTTTAAGAACAACTAGCATACTAATAATAAAATTTAATATTGACAGTTTCACAAAATAATAAACTCTGAGGTCATTATTTAATTTATTTACTGTATAGTTCTTTTATTCACCTTCTTATGAAAAAAAAAGCAAATACTTATGCATGCTACCAATAACCATGGACACATTTTTAAAATGTTAATGTACCAAATTGATTTTGAAGAATACATTCCCACATAGAAGGGAAAAAGGAAAAAAACAAAAAAAAACTATAAATCACTGAACAATTAGGCCAAAAAAAAAAATCCTTCCTACAATAGAAATAGAATGTACATTTACATGACAGAATAGGGAATGAAATTCAAGATCGAAGAAATTAAATTTAAATCTGTCAATCCCATGCATTTGGCTCACAATAAAATAGTTGATCTTTGTTCAATTATAAAAAGTACAAATCATGCATATAATAAAAATATAAATTAAAAGTTATAAATAAGGATGACAAAAACCATCATCCAGCTATTTCATTACTTACTGAGAATTAACAGCTTTATTCGCACATACACACACAGTATGGTTCTTATTCCTAGTTCCAATTTATTTACTACAAGAAAATAATAATGGTATTTACTATGATTTTGATTTCTTTAAAAAATTGTCGTAAGTAAAACATTGATCAAATCATCCCATCTCTTTCAATTCCAACAAATCTTAGTTGTTCTGTAGGTCCATATCTGAAGTAGGAAAGAAAAACATGATATTTAGTGGGGTTCTAGATAAAAGATAAAAAAGGCCAAGCTGTACCGGTAATAATAAATTGATATGTGTAATGATATCCTCAGATCCAATAAGGCCACCTTTTGACAGAAAATGAAAAAGCAGTCATAATTTTTAGCTCTTTGCCTTTTTCTAATAATTAATGTACATGCACAACACCCCAACAGATAAGCTTTATACAAAGCATCTTCAATTATATTTGTGCATGATACTAGTAACTTACCTACAAACTGATATGATTTTAAAAAAGATAATATCAGAAATAGATATTGTGATGAGATAAATAATCCTGGCAAACTTTAACCTAAAAGAAACATGAGAATGTAATAAAGTACTGACCTGTAATCAAAGAATAGTTCCTCGCCGGCTTGAATTGGCCGTTTAGCAAAAATTCCAATTCTATGGTCGCCATTGACCATCATAACTTTGGCGTAACAGTTGGGATTTATTGAGTGGTTTGCAAATCGGATTTTGTTTCCCTTTCTAGTGGCATCCACAACAAAATCTAAGAATGAGAGAAAAGGTTGTTAAAAGACTTAGGTAATTTTTTTTTTAATTGTTATTGCTGATTATCTAACAACCTGTGTAGCTTGTTTTTGCCTTAATATCCCTTTACAATGAGCTTGAAAGCCAAATTAAAAACACATTAGCTTTTTTTTTCCCCCCACAGGTAGCACAATAAATACCATTTCCATTGATAGCACCAGTTGACTTATTTGAGAGTAGAAATCTGCTTAAAATTCATGAATACACAACAGATTGCCCTTCCATTACAACCACTCTAATTTGTATATTTCTTTTTATGAAACTTACCATAATTGAGATTGAATAAGAAGCTACACATATATTTGTCATAAACTTTTCCACGCCTGTCAGCCTCATCTTGAGAAATGATCTGTTTTTTAAATAATAAATTGAATTGCTATTATTATTGCAACAAATATAATACTTGGAAAGTATAAGAAAAAAAACTTCTATCCTATGCATGTGATGGTTTTCTGCCAGTACGCTGAAACATAGGGTTATAAGACAGCAAACTCATTAACTTTGTTATGACAGACAATATTTATTTCACCCTAATAATTTAAATACAGGAATTTTTATTACTACAGCTAGCATAATTAACCGATAAATCTCCAATTACATTTAAATTGCTATTGAATTCATCCTCTGAGTCTATTTTTTGACAAAAATGCCATGTAAAAAAAAGTCAAAATCTGAAGGAAAAAAAGGGTCTTTTAACAAGATGTTTTCATTTAAAAGTTGCATCATCCATTTAGTTAGGAAGTAACAATGTTAGAATGTATGCACTACTAACGCCAATGGATGTAATGTGGATATAAAGGTGAAAATCGGACAGTGTCGATGGGCACGTGGGTATAAATCAGGCCTGCACAACTCAAAATGTATGGCGGGCCGTAATACTTTATGAAAACCTTGTGCGGGCCCAAAGATAATATGCCTGGTATAAATTGTCAAACACAGAGCAAAGAAAACTAAAAAAATCAGATGGTACAATTGTACCTATGAGCATCTTCCTTACCTCTCCACAGTATTCTGAGATAAACTCATTTTTTTCAGCTGGTTCTTTAAGGAAAATTCCCCATCCAGCCACATCTGATGGAGCTAACAACAAGTGCTGCAATAATTAAATAATAGTTTTTAACATACGCTTCATCCTTGGGCTCATTCCAATCTTAAATTAAATGTTTCGGGATATCTTTGGCCAATTTGCTCTGATTATTTGGAAAACTGTTACAGCTTACCAGCTGATTTAGGGAAGCATTGTGATATTAAGTTGTGATGTGATGCTAATGGGTGAAGGAACAAATGCTTTGACAGTGTGGATGGTAGTTAGTGTGCCATTATGTGATTTGAGAGTTAAACAATGTTTTGTGGTAGGATATAGTAAATAAGATAGACAGATGTGAAATTAACTTTATGATTTCCACTCAGTCTTCTAGAAATAGTGTCTGTTCAAAGATGTGTAAAAGATGTATCTCTCATGTTGACCTGTGAATTTGTTCACTAAAGTTTCTTTAAATATTTCCTCAACATAGTGTGTAGGGATATTCGGCCAGGCTACAGATGTTTATGTGTTTGTAATAATAATAATAATAAAGTTCATTTTAAAAAACACACGCTTCATCCCCAAAGGCTCGAAGCGCGGTACAAAGTCAACAAAAAACAATCTATAATTCACCACATTTAAAACAAACACAACACTACAAAAACTAATTACAAGCATACAATATCAAAGTCTTTCTGGCCATTTCAACACTAAGCAACACAGCAACACATGGAAAATAAGGTAGACAATCATCCCAGAAGGTATTTGCGAAATAGAGCAAATGAGCAAATTGTAGTCAAATCTAGATGTTGGTATTTATACTATGGACACTATGCTACTATGAGAGGAATTCATCTTCTTCAGAGAGCAAGTACTTAATTCTACCTGGATGTATAAATTAACCTACTTTTCTTAGTCCTCTCTGCACACCAACATTCTTGCATGAAATCTTTGGAGTTTCAAATTGATCTTTGAATAAATATAGGAATACAATTTCATTTCCAGCTCAAAAATTATATAACTACAAAACTATTATAACTAATGATGAGAAAAAATATATTATTTTAGATAACTTTCCTGACTCCAAAATCACACAAAGCATATGGTCGTAATTTTTCAGGTAAAATTTATTGTATGGAAAAAAACAATTTTTTTTAAAATTTAAGATAGAGGAAATGTTAATTTAAAAACAGGGCTTGTAGGAAACAACATTATTTATTAACTCAATTTTCTTTTTAACCAAATTTAATTATGTGGATTAGAAAAACATCTACAGAAGTTCAAATAAATATTAAAAACCAATTGATATTGAAAGTTGGCATGAACACTTAACAAATGAATTAATCATTTACATCAAGACATCACAAACTTGTAGTCTAAACATAAAAAGAAAATTCAAAAAGTTACACATAGATTTTAGTAAAATAGCAAACCTGCACCACAAGTCTGACATAGATCAGGGTCACATTCTCTAACAGCCAAGAAACAAGGGCATAATTTCGTATTACACTGTGCCTTACATCTGCAGCCTGGGAATCTGTTTTGACCTGAAAATTAAGGTACTGTAGTAATTAAGGAAAATTTAGAATAATCAGAGATGATGTTTGACAATAAATAACAGTCTTTATTGCATCATTCTCAATGTAAAAAAGTTTTTTTCTGAGCAAATTCATTTGGGAAAAATTGTATATTCTGCAAAATCATTTACGGCAGTTATATTTAGATCTTTAAACAGTTGTCTCAGTCAAAAACAAAGAGAAACAAGCATTATATTAACATAGCTAAATAATTTTCAATTTTCAATAAATATATGACTTTAAGTTTGATAAAGCATAATATATGAGGGACTGCATTCAAGCCATGACAAGTAAATAAATAGTGGAACAAGGTAGGCTAGGCTTGAAAAGAAAATCAGGACAATTAAACTGACATTTTGGCTAGAAGCCTTCTTTAGCAGACAATACAAACAAAAAAAGTTTAAAAAAAGAAATAGAAGCTAATGTTTTCAAAAATCTCAATAATGTCAATGTAGTTCAATGTTGAGATCAGGAAGCGCTGTTATTGTCAGAAATTGAAGTTAAGTAGTTCGAAATAAAAGCATTTTTCTGCGGTGCATACTATCAAGGTAGGAGAATTTAAGTATTTTTAATGTAAAATTTAAGCAACAAAAATTGAGAATAGAAATGGAGGGACATTAATTATCAATATTAAGAGAGTATTTGATTAATTCCATTTAATGATATGGTAACGCAAATTTGAATCAATTTTTTTTCATTCTTCACAAATTTTGCTGGCTTATTAGTGCAAGAAATTAGTGCAATGAAGGATACACCTGATGTGCCCCTGTGTTAACTTATGTTGAAATAGGATGAGACCGGGGATGGCTTATTTTTTTCAATATGCCAAAGATGTTCACTGAACCTATCAGATAGCCTTCTTCCTGTCTCACCTACATAATAGGAGCAGCATCTTCGGCAAAAATTTAAATAGATCACATTTCAACTAATGCATGTGAAGTTCTCTTTGATGGTCAAAGTCCCCTTAGGGAAGCCAATTGTTTAATTTCCAGGGGACAGTCCTACAAAGGCTTCTTGAACATGGTTTGGTCCTAAACTGAGAGGGGCCTGTTTGAAAGCGACTGATGTAGAGGCCGACCGAAAGTGATTTTCTGATTTCGGCCGAAGCCAAAAATAGGCCGAAAGTTTAAAATAACTTTTGGCCGAAACCGAAAAAAGGCCGAAAGTTTAAAAATGACTTTAACCGAAACCGAAAAAAGGCCGAAAGTTAAAAATGAATTTCGGCCGAAACCGAAAATAAAATATTTAGATATTTTGAAATTCGTTCCCGCATACATTTTGCATACATCGAAAATGATGTGGGAAAGTATAAATATTTACATTCTTTTTATAAAAATGAGATAATTGTTAATATTAATAAATAAACATCTAATATAGGTGTCTCAAACTCGCGGCCCGCGAGCCATTTGTGACCCGCAAGACGATATTTTGCGGCCCGCTACATGACAGAAAAGTTTAGTGTAAATGCGCCGGCCCCTTTCCCCCATTCTCATAGCTATAGCGTGACTCTCCGCGACGGTGTCAGTCGAATCTCACCGACTAGTCTAATTCTGTTCTTTTTTTT